>JAVDOI010000034.1:1917500-2084861 GCA_032191485.1 Leptoclinus maculatus | reverse complement strand
TAATGAACTCCTCCTAGAGATTTAACCCGATCAACTGCAGATTTGGTCAGTATGCTCTTGAGACCTTGGCAGTGAAATGTTACTCAAAGATCAAAAAGTTATCGAACGATGTAACCGTGGCGTGGCGTCAAAGATACACCATTCGCCGCCAAACAGGAAGTTGTTGTAACTTGGCCGTACATTGTCTAATCTGCTCCACATTTTTCATATGTCATAAGACCCTGACCCGGAACACATCTATATGAGAATTTAGAATCATAGTAATAGCGCCACCTAGTGGCAACCGGAAGTTGTACGTTGTGTTCTTTGACATCCTGCTCCTCACAGATTATTCAGATCCCTCTAAAGTTTTGTCAGAAAAGCCTGAAGACCTTGATAATGCTTCATTGAAAAGATTGTAAGATGTTGTCGAAGGGCGGCGACGTGGCGGCTCGGCCAATTTCGATCCTTCGCCATGAACGAATAAACTGATGTAACTCGACTCCACATCATCAGATCTTTACCATATTTCACTTGTTTGATTAGACTCCAGTCCTGAAGACATCTGCAGGCCAATTTTTAATCATAGTCATAGCGCCACCTACTGGTAACAGTAAGTTAAAGTCTTTATACTTTGGCTTGTTTCTCTTAGCAGGTAAATCTGATCAACATCAAATTAGTTCCACACAAATGTAAGAAGTTCATAATGCCAGTTCATGATGCTTTTGATGTTTCGTCGAACGCCGTTGCCGTGGCGACGCAGTCTTCGCCGTGAAAAACGAAGGCAATTTTGAGAGGCTAAAAATGCTCGAAACATAATCAAACTTGGCATTCACATTTAAAGCCCAAAATGTAGTTACAAAATATGGTTTTAATGCTTCAGAGTGGCAAATTGCCTCAATAGCGCCCCCTACAAAATTTCAAAGAAGCAGCCCTCGCAGTACGTTTCACAAATATTTACAGAACTTGGTAGGCACATGTATCACATGTGGACTTAAAATAAAGTCTCTTGGGGCCATGCCCTAAACCCAACCGGAAGTCAGCCATTTTGAATTGTTTATGAATTTCTAGTGTCGTTTTTGTCATTTCCAGGCGCTGCACTTTAACGAACTCCTCCTAGGGAAATAATTGAATCAACTTCAAATTTGGTCAGAACAATCTAAAGACCTTTGTGATGAAAAGTTACTCAAAGCTTGTTGTTTCGTGAAAAGCCGTCGCCATGGCGACGCATTCTTCGCCATGAAACATTAAGGTGTTTTTGAGGGGCTAAAAATGCTCATAACATAACCAAACTTGTCACACACATTTAAAATCCTGAATGTAGTTATCTGATGTGATTTTAATGCTTCAGAGTGGCAAATCGGCTCAATAGCGCCCCCTACAAAATTTCAACGAAGCAGCCCTCGCAGTATGTTTGACCTAGATGTATAAAATTTGGTAGGAACATGTATCACATATGGACTTAAATAAAAGTCTCTTGGGGCCATGCCCTAAACCCAACCGGAAGTCAGCAATTTTTAATTTTGTATGAATTTCCTGTGTTTTTTTGGCAATTTCCAGGTGCTTTACTTTAACGAACTCCTCCTAGGGAATTAATCAGATCAACTTAGAATTTGGTCAGAACAATCTAAAGACCTTAGTGATTAAAAGTTACTAACAGCTTTAGGTTTCATCGAACGACGTGGATATGGTGTGGCAGTCATTTTAGATGGTTCACCATCATCCATCAAGCTGTTGTAACTCGACTGCACTTTGTCAAAACTGTCCCTAACTTGACATGCTTGTTGACTGTCATGACTTTAGGACTTCTGCATGCCAATATTAACACATAGTCATAGCGCCACCTACTGATAAGCACGGACGTAAGCAGGATTCGATAATTACAGCGGTCCAAACACTGAACTTATTAAAAGGGTTTGTGAGCGCACACCATGAGAAAAAGACTTCTCTGATCTAAATACGTGCAAACTAAGATGCTTGGAGAGCAAAAGTTAGATAACAGTGGTTCTCAAACCATGTCAGTGGGCATTAGTATAAATGATCTGTCCAGAGCTTCTACATGATAATCAGGTTAAATGTTACAATGAATGCTTCACACTACAGTCTAAAGTTACAGAAGAGCTTACAATGAAAACAGTGTTAGATTAAAGTGTTCAAGTAAAAGCAAATGTCATACTGTTCTGTTAATTTTCATGTAAGTCCAAATACAATCAGCAGGACACTGCAAGGAGTTGAACCCCATGCCAGTAAACTGACAGTCTGTTATGTTACAAACACTGAAGCGCATTCACGCACATTCATTTTCTTAATGATCTCAACAGGCTTACATTGATGATTGTATCGGAGGTACACTCAAAACATTTGAGGCTTGAGACCTGGCAACATGATATTGCTACGCTGCTGGTCGACGCAGGAAATATCATCTAACTCGTGCACGCAGTGTGTGACGGTCACAGAAACGCATGGCCGCGTCAACCAGAGTCCTGCCAGTACCCTCGACGTGCGTAAAGTTGCGAGGGCCCGCCAATGCTGCTTGCAGCTTTAATTATTATTATTATGCTACAAGTTTAAACGCAAAAAAGAGGAGCTTGGGATACTGGAAAAGTTGTGAAATTGTGCACGCAAGCCAGAATTTTTGAAAATTGCATTCTGATTGGGGTGTCCAGCCGCGGTATGAAATATTGGCTCGCTAGCGCCCCCTATTGAGTAGCCCCAACACCAGGTTTCACCTAGCTGTATGAAATTTGGTAGGTATGTGGAACTTGATGGGACGTACAAAAAATCCTCTTGGAACTTTTCACTAAACCAAACAGGAAGTCGGCCATTTTGAATTTTATGACGTTTTTGGACCGTTTCAAGGCGTCATACTGTAATGAACTCCTCCTAGAGATTTAACCCGATCAACTGCAGATTTGGTCAGTATGCTCTTGAGACCTTGGCAGTGAAATGTTACTCAAAGATCAAAAAGTTATCGAACGATGTATCTGTGGCGTGGCGTCAAAAAAACACCATTCGCCGCGAAACAGGAAGTAGTTGTAACTTGGCTGTGCATTGTCTAATCTGCTCAAAATTTCTCATATGTCATAACACCCTGACCCGGAACACATCTATATGAGAATTTAGAATCATAGTAAGAGCGCCACCTAGTGGCAACCGGAAGTTGTAAGTTCTGTGCTTTGACATCCTGCTCCACACAGATGAATCAGATCCCTCTGAAGTTTTGTCAGAAAAGCCTTAAGACCTTGATAATGCTTTATTGAGAAGATTGTAAGAAGTTGTCGAAGGGCGGCGACGTGGCGGCTCGGCGAATTTTGATCCTTCGCCATGAACGAATAAATTCATGTAACTCGACTCCACATCATCAGATCTTTACCATATTTCACTTGTTTGATTAGACTCCAGTCTTGAAGACATCCGCAGGTCAATTTTTAATCATAGTCATAGCGCCACCTACTGGTAACAGTAAGTTAAAGTCTTTATACTTTGGCTTGTTTCTCTTAGCAGGTAAATCAGATCAACATCAAATTAGTTCCACACAAATGTAAGAAGTTCATAATGCCAGTTCATGAAGCTTTTGATGTTTCGTCGAACGCCGTTGCCGTGGCGACGCAGTCTTCGCCGTGAAAAACGAAGGCAATTTTGAGAGGCTAAAAATGCTCGAAACATAATCAAACTTGGCATTCACATTCAAAGCCCAAAATGTAGTTACAAAATATGGTTTTAATGCTTCAGAGTGGCAAATTGGCTTAATAGCGCCCCCTACAAAATTTCAAAGAAGCAGCCCTCGCAGTATGTTTGACCTAGATGTATAAAATTTGGTAGGCACATGTATCACATGTGGACTTAAAATAAAGTCTCTTGGGACCATGCTCTAAACCCAACCGGAAGTCAGCCATTTTGAATTTTTTATGAATTTCTAGTGTCGTTTTTGTCATTTCCAGGCGCTGTATTTTAACGAACTCCTCCTAGGGAATTAATCGGATCAACTTCGAATTTGGTCAGAACAATCTAAAGACCTTTGTGATGAAAAGTTACTCAAAGCTTGTTGTTTCGTGAAAAGCCGTCGCCGTGGCGACGCATTCTTCGCCATGAAACATTAAGGTGTTTTTGAGGGGCTAAAAATGCTCATAACATAACCAAACTTGTCACACACATTTAAAATCCTGAATGTAGTTATCTGATGTGATTTTAATGCTTCAGAGTGGCAAATCGGCTCAATAGCGCCCCCTACAATATTTCGACGGTACAGCCCTCGCAGTACGTTTCACCTAGATGTATCAAATTTGGTAAGCAGATGTATCACATGTGGACTTAAAAGAAAGTCTCTTGGGACCATGCTCTAAACCCAGCCGGAAGTCAGCCATTTTTAATTTTGTATGAATTTCCTGTTTTTTTGGCAATTTCCAGGTGCTTTACTTTAACGAACTCCTCCTAGGGAATTAATCAGATCAACTTAGAATTTGGTCAGAACAATCTAAAGACCTTAGTGATTAAAAGTTACTAACAGCTTTAGGTTTCATCGAACGACGTGGATATGGTGTGGCAGTCATTTTAGATGGTTCACCATCATCCATCAAGCTGTTGTAACTCGACTGCACTTTGTCAAAACTGTCCCCAACTTGACATGCTTGTTGACTGTCATGACTTTAGGACTTCTGCATGCCAATATTAACTCATAGTCATAGCGTCACCTACTGATAAGCAAGGACGTAAGCAGGATTCTATAATTACAGCGGCCCAAACACTGAACTTATTAAAAAAGGTTTGTGGGCACACCATGAGAAAAATACTTCTCTGATCTAAATACGTGCAAACTAAGATGCTTGGAGAGCAAAAGTTAGATAACAGTGGATTCTCAAACCATGTCAGTGGGCATTAGTATAAATGATCTGTCCAGAGCTTCTACATGATAATCAGGTTAAATGTTACAATGAATGCTTCACACTACAGTCTAAAGTTACAGAAGAGCTTACAATGAAAACAGTGTTAGATTAAAGTGTTCAAGTAAAAGCAAATGACACTACTGTTCTGTTAACTTTCATGTAAGTCCAAATACAATCAGCAGGACACTGCAGGGAGTTGAACCCCATCCCAGTAAACCGACAGTCTGTTATGTTACAAACACTGAAGCGCATTCACGCACATTCATTTCTTAATGATCTTAACAGGCTTACATTCATGATTGTATCGGTGGTACACTCAAAACATTTGAGACTTGAGACCTGGCAACGTGATCTTGCTACGCTGCTGGTCGACGCGGGAAACATCATCCAACTCGTGCACGCAGTGCAGTGTGCGACGGTCACAGAGACGCATGGCCGCGTCAACCAGAGTCCTGCCAGTACCCTCGACGTGCGTGAAGTTGCGAGGGCCCGCCAATGCTGCTTGCAGCTTTAATTATTCTTGATGTTTGATATATTAAGATTGTTTTTTTTTCTTTAATAGTAATTTGTTTAGTTATATTATTTGTTGTTGTTTGGGTAATTACTGTGGGCACCTGTGGCTATATATATGAGTTAATGGATAGGACCAGCATGCACCGGGGTGGGCTTATAGTTTGTACCAGCACAGGAGAAACAGCAGGACAGGAGTTTTCTTTGTTCTTTTGTTTGTTTGCTTGTTTTATTTGCTTTACTAAATAAATAAGAAAATCTGAATCCTGCATGGACAATCTACTCTCTTCTGCCTGCGTAAAACACCGACCACGGTGCATCAGTGGCGTTTGATTATTGTTTGTTTTATTTTGATTTATTCGACAAATGGCCACTACAATGTATATATTATTATAATACTGAATTCCCTGTGAGGGTGAGTAAAATGAGATGTCCTGACGTGTTTGTCAAAGTGTTCTTTACTGTTTTTTTTGTGTTGGAATAAAAGTTAAATATGTAACTGCAAAGTAGTCATGTGTGTTTGATACCTTAATTTGTTTGCATTAAATCATTCTGGGATGTTTGCTGAAAAGACCAGCGTCATTGACCCATCTGGCCACCAGAGGGAGTTTACCTTTAAGTGACTGCTTCTGTCAAGTTGAAATATGGATCCTACAGGATTAGGATTCTTTAGGTTCTCTATTGTAAATATTATACTGAATATTATTATTTATTATTATGTAAGTGTATATAACAAATTATTAAGGATCGAACAGTCGACCTTGCGGCCACGGCACAAAGCCCTTTAATGAGTTCAGTGTGTGGATCCCTGTATTTTTAGGATCCAGATTACAGCTATTGTTGCCAATAGGTTGTGCTATGCTATGTTGGCATGCAGAAGAGCCCATGCCATGAGTTGTTTCAAACAAGTCAAGTTTGTGAGTTTGGACAAAGTACAGTCAAGTTACCACACATTGTAATCACTCAAATCTTTAGGCTATTATCCATAGATATTGTAGAGTAGAGTAGTTGGCTGCTGTGTGAAGTACACAGACAGTGTACTTTTGCATGTCGTTGTCAGGATTGAGATGGCCTTCTCTCTCAAGGTTGGTAAAGATGGTGTAGAACAGATCAAGTACGCCGCCATAAACGTCTCTCCAGAGCCTTTCTATTCTGATGGGGGAAATGAATATCTAGTCTGCCTACAATGACAGTTTATTACTAATATTTGTGTTCATCTCTTAAAAAGGATAAGTTGACTTCCTGCCACTTTAAATTAACTTTAGCAAAGCTCTTCTTCAGACTTCACAATAGAAATAGGTTAGTTTAGGGTTAGCACTGTTGGAATATCAGCTGAACTAATCACAATTTAAACCTCTTCAATCCATATTTACAGTTCAATAATCAAACTAATTCAACATCAAGTTCAACAGGATGCTTCTGTAATGTGACACTGTGGGGACATCCACTAAATGGAAGTCTGAATCATTGCATTCTTTTTTTGTGTGACAAAAAAGTGACAGTCAACGGTGGAAAGTCGTTTATTTGCATTTACCTATACATACAGATATATTAACATGGGAAAAGTGTAAAAAAGTATACAAGTGTGTGTGTGCATGTAACAATGTAAGGTACTAAGACTGCTACTGTTCTGTAGGTTCGGTCTCTGCTTCCGCAGGGTCGATGGCGACAGGCAACATGGCTTCATCTATTATGTCTGAGAATCACAAGTACGCAGATGGTCAAATATGTGTACTGCGTGCAGGCTTAGTATCAAGTGTATATAAGAGAAGTTTGTAATTATGTAATGGAATGAGTATAGTGAACAGCAGGTATGATACTACTTACCAGCTGAAGAGCAGGCCTCTTCTGTAGGTGTGGTCTCTGCTTCAGTAGGGGCGATGGCGACAGCCAACATCTCTTCATCTGTGACGTCTGGGAATCACAAGTAAGCAGATGGTCAAATATGTGTACTGCGTGTAGGCTTAGTATCAAGTGTATATAAGAGAAGTGTGTAATTATGTAATGGAATGAGTATAGTGAACAGCAGGTATGCTAATACTTACCAGCTGAAGAGCAGGCCTGCGCTGCATTGGGTGCCTCCAGTTGACGTAGCAGTTTTTGGTTGTCTTTTCCATACTTCTCCAGCTGCTTCCGGAGGTATCTGACCTGTCTTTCCAGTTTGTATTTTTCTTTGTCCTGGTCAACCATGTGAGTTGTTACGTCACTACATGTGCGTAGGCATGTAGTGTAAAGTTTAGGTCTGGCAACGGAAGTATCTCCACAGGAATACTGTAAGGAAATAGAGCAAAGACAGCAGAATGTAAGTAAATTACAACAATGTGATAGAAGGTGTTTTTAATAATTATGTTGTATAAGTAAGAGCAGTTGAACTTACGGTAAGTAGTTGACAGGCCTGTATCAATGCCTTTGTTTTCGGTTCTTCGGTCGTTTGGAATTTGGACGGAGATGAAAATGCCATTGCTGCAAAACACACAAGAAAAGGTTTATTCAATATGAGAGTGTACATGTGAAAGCACACTTGTTTTTTTCCAATAATGAGAAGGAGTGTTGTTTTGTTTAACTGAAAATAGAACTGAATGGATTACAAAGGTGTGTTTATGGTAAAGCGTATAGTTGAACTTAAAAGTAACCGTTTTGAGAAGCCTGGTTACATGGTGAGATACATTGGTATTTATACTGCCCTCTACTGGTACAAAGGGAAAATACAGAAATCAACGGTCTTCTCATTTCAAGAAAAATGAGGTCGTGTTTGTAAAGGTGAAAATCTTCCCACGGACAGTGTAAAACCAGTATGTGTCATGTTAAGAGGCCGTTGCAATAAAAAGTCACCGAAAGTAAGCTAATTAAGAGCCCAATATGATCAGAATCCTAACACAGACAAACAAGGATGTTAACAGAGAGGAATACAGCTGAGTACTTTATACGTGCACATATTGCAAAAAGCTGTGTTATATCAGTTACTGTTTAATGCAGCCTTAATTTGAGTGAAATTAGAGAAGAACATGAATTTATGTATTGCCATGTATTATTTAAAAGCCATCCAGTTAAAAGTGCAAATGGATCATAATAATTGATGTATACAGTTGTTCTTTTAACTGCACGTTAGAAGAATTCTCCTGCTGTAAGAGGTATCAAGACAACAAACTTACCAAGTAGAGTTGATTTTCAGGTAGACTGTTACTGGAAAAGATGTCGGTCAAAGAGCTGTGGGTTCTTCTGTGACAGAGAGGCATATGGGACTCGTGTTTTAACCTCCGAACGGTGTGGTAACCACGCCCCTTTCTCAGGTGTCTCACACACTGCGTACGAATGCCTGGTTACAGTACGTGTGGGCGTAGAAGCTATTGTTCAGTGCTGGCCAGGACAATACAAATGCAAATGAACCAATTTGCAATGGAGCAATGGAATGTTTGCCCTCTGGTCATGTTTTATACGTCGATACTTTATGATAATAATAGAATAATAAAACACGGGGCTCGCTACTAGTTGGAAAACTATTAAAACATGTTTTATTGTGTATTATTTATGTATTATTTGGAGTCAGTGATGGCTTTCAATGTAATGTTCTGTAAGGCAGCGGTCCCCAACCACCGGGCCGC
The DNA here is from genome assembly GCA_032191485.1 of Leptoclinus maculatus. Lineage (NCBI taxonomy): Eukaryota > Metazoa > Chordata > Actinopteri > Perciformes > Stichaeidae > Leptoclinus > Leptoclinus maculatus. The sequence goes on along the minus strand of JAVDOI010000034.1, from coordinate 2,075,887 downwards.
GGCTCAGACAGCACAGAAAGAATAAATATTAGGAGTATTTCTGACGCGTCAAACCCGCTCTGCAGAAGATAGAGGAAGATCAGCTGCTGGAAATTGTAAATGATGGTGGCCTTAAAAGTATGTTTGAGACTACAACTCTGCTGGTGTTTAGGATTAAAATCAAGGCTGAATATCCTGAGATCCCCACGAAAGCACTGCAAATCCTGCTTACCTTTTCAACGCAACATCCTGTCTTTGTGAAGCGGGATGTTCTGCAGTGACAGCGATCAAAACATAATGAATATTGATAGTATATCCGAAGGTTATTTTTGCATCTTATGGTAACGATACTCTACACTGTGCAGCACACATTCATCCAGATGAGACATGACTGTAACGCGTTTTGTTACTAGAGGGGTTAGTGTGTCTGTTGAAACATTACGATGGAGAGGCTTGTTGGAGTATTAGTTTAGGATTTCGACAGCATTACCACGACACATTATCCATCTTCATTACGAAAATAAGATTTGTTGTCTGGTGACATAAAAAAAGTAGAAATATGGATCCTACATATATGGAAATATGGAAATATGGAGTCAAACCGCTGACTGTGACCGACACATGATGTTTAAGTGTAATCTGACACTGAGCCACGGAGCGAAGATCACATGTCAAAGTACTCATCGTGCAACGTTAGTAAATGCTTCACAATAATAAAATCGTAACTTGAGCAGATTACGTATATAATATAGTAACCTTGGTAAATAGTAATATATCTAAAATATAGTCTACTGGCTGTCTTTTGTTCTTGCATAATTTAGACCCACCCAAATCAAATAGGTTGTGATTTCGGGAAAAAAACTAACTTCTACCATCCTCCACTGCTGTGTGCACCCAGGCAAACAGGTCTGGTGAAGTCAATGAGGATAATTTGCTGCACACAGAACACGGTGATTAAATGACAAAGACGTCGAGCTTTGCAAGCGATACAAATGCAAATGATTCACATGTGAATGTAGTGTGCCTGTGCAAGAAGGGCGAGGTTGTTGAATGGGACAATGCTGAAAACAATGTCCCTCCATTACTTTTTTTAGATTCACCCATTGATAGTATATCCGAAGGTTATTTGTGCGTCTATACTTTATGATAATAATACAAGAATAAAACACGGGGCTCTGTAATCTGCGCCACGTAATAGGATGACAGAGACTTCAGTCACCAGCAGAGCTATGAGTGAGATACGTGTGTTGACATCTTTTATTGATCCATAATCTAGTAAACTTTTATGTGTAAGTGTTCATTTGAAAGTGACTGTGTGTGTGAGAGAGAGAGAGAGAGAGAGAGAGAGAGAGAGAGACTATACAAATGGTCAATATTTGTGTTTTAGAAATATTGAATCATCCAGTAATATGTGTAAATTATGATATCTGCGGTAAATATATGCTTTTCCTGCACGACCTCTCCGCCTGTCTGCTGGTCTTCTCCGCGTGTGCGCGTCTCAACTGACTGGTGCGCGCGACAAAGTGACCCAAAGAAGCTGGTCTATGAAGCAGCTTACAGAAACAGACTTCAGTCACCAGCAGAGCGACGATTGAGATACGTTTGTTGACCTAATTTATTGATGCATAATCTAGTAAACCTTTATGTGTAAGTGTTCATTTGAAAGTGACTGTGTGTGTGTGTGTGTGTGTGTGTGTGTGTGTGTGTGTGTGTGTGTGTGTGTGTGTGTGTGTGTGTGTGTGTGAGAGAGAGAGAGAGAGAGAGAGAGAGAGAGAGAGAGAGAGAGAGAGAGAGAGAGAGAGAGAGAGACATTGAGCGCTGTAACTCCGTTTACAAAATAAAACTTCTAAAATGTTCCCCGAACTGTCTGTTTGAGTTCATAGAGGAATATGTTACAGAAGATCTAAGTAGCAAACACAACTATTCATTATTAAAGACTACTTTCTTACTCTAACGTAGTGTTTTTACGAAGTCAGCACGTCCTGTTTACATCTGCGCTATACCCACATGGCTGTGTGTGACAGCCAGTGCAGTACACTATAAAAAACAATGTTCGATGAGCATGTTTCTGTTGATATGAGTTTAGTTAATGTGAACGTTTTATATGACAACAAAGCTCTTTTTGTACAAGACAAACGTAGTCGGAATGTTTTCCAAACAACGCCTCTTGTTGGTACCGCCGTCTCTTCTACTTACAATCACAATAAATATTTGTCAGTGTACGTCACGGCCATTGGCGTTATTGACACGCCCACTTCCTTTTAGGATAAATGTAATGCTTCTGGTCGTGTTCGGATCACTTTCTAGTTTATTGCTGGAAGGTTCCCTTTGCTGTTATCAGTAGACCGCTGGATCAGATCTTTGAAGACCCGAAAGGACTCTACAAAATTTGATCTCCAAACGACTGTTTTTCTCTGCGAAGGTAAGTTTTCTGTGTTTGACAATAATGTGATGTAACGTTAAAGTTTCTTTCTACTTTCTGTAGCTTTCTTGTTTCGTCAGAGGTTGCGGGTTCAGGAGAACGTTTGTTATGAAGTTACATTTGTACAACAGTCTTGTTAGATACGATGTTTTTACTAGTATAGTGAGATGTGTGCTATCTGATTTGTGGATCTTCATTTGTAACCGTCCACAGACCGGGCTATTTGTGCGCGACTGCATTGCTGGCTAAACGTGTCGCCGGTGTCGATCTCAACCTCGCACATAAAGTAGAGCAAGATTTGATAGTGCTTTTGTATCCCAAAAGGCAAAATAGCAGTTGTTTTCTGATAAAACTTCAAATGTTCGCGCCGTAACAAACCTACGTCCGCATCGTACGTCATGGTTTTGCGACAACAGCCTTTGTTCATACTCTGGGTTAGTTTCTGTTGTGAAATGGCCAAGGCAAGTTTATTTGTATCGCACATTTCAACAACAAGGCCATTCAAAATGCTTCACATAAAACCATTAAAAGCACCAAAACATAAGGCAAAAGAAAAGGAGATGTAAAAACAATTAAGAACATTCATTAAAACACTAAGAACAGTCATTAAAACATTAAAAACAGTCATTAAAACATTAAAAAGCAGTGTAAGAAATAATATACAGTAGTGACATGCAGGAGATTGATTAATATCCGTGAAAATGGTTCAATTAAAGGCAGCAGCAAACAGAAAAGTATTCAATCTTGATTTAAAGGAGCTGAAGTATTGACAAAGGTATTTAGAGCACAGATTCGTTATCATCCGTTTTGTAGTTGATTGCAATTCATGGCAGCTGAATTATGAGTTACTGGCGTATGATAAGACCCTGAAATTGTTGACCTTATATTATAGTTGTAGCAAGTTTCATTAATAGTCTATCACGGTCACAGAATATTAACCAGGCATACATGGTATATGATGTAAAATATATTATCTATATAATATATATATGGCTCGAGTGTGCAGTGTCAGGTTCCCATACGTGCCACAAGGGTGCGCTGTAGAAGTACAGATCAGAAGTGACAGCATTTGTGTTTATAGTTCTATAGTGGCCTCTTGTGGCAGGTATAACATACTGCAGAAATAAGCTGTCCTGGAAATGATCATTTTGTAACACTGAACAGCAACATCTTGTAATGTCATAACTAATCAATGAACTAATATACTTTCAGATGCCACGTGGACGATCTTACCGCAGATCTCAGGCAGGCAAGAGGATTTCTGAGATGCGTCAGGCCTTGGAAATGAACCCTCAAAGACCCTCCGTTTCTTCTGGTATGTAGGCAACTTCTTTCCTTAATTGCTGTTCTATGTGTACGCTGTATTATTCTTGTGCATGTCTGGACTGTGCGCTGTTGTGTTTAAATTGATTATGTAGTATTATGTTTCATAGTGTTTATTTTGTTTTCCTTGTCTATTCAATAGCTGGAGCTGGAACGGGATTTCGCAATCGAGTGAATGTGTGGCCAACTTCCACCGTGACCGGGAAGCAGCACAAGTTGGTCTTTCCAGATGACTCTCCAGACAAGAAGGTATATTTGCGATGAGAAATGATCAAGGCGGTTGTGAATTTCTGTAAGATTATTTGTGTGCCATTCTAAAAATGCCATTTTGTGTTTAGTTTGTCCTTCTTGTAGGCGACTCTCATCTGCGAGGAATTGCAGATGGTTTTGTGGAGATGCCAGCAGATTTGGCGTTTGGTGTCATGTCTACGCCGGGGGCCACTGCAAAGCACTTGCGTGCTGAGGTGCGGAATGCTGTCTTGGATCGTACTCCTGATGTTGTCTGTCTTCTGGCCCCGGGCAACAACCTGACTTCCAGTCGAACCGTCAGCGAGGCTGGTGAAGACTTCGGCCTGCTCCTTGGTAGTGTTTGCGAGAAATGGGATGAGGTAATATATCTTTTCTACTAGAAATGATGTTGGTGTATAAGTTGTGAGGTTGGGTATAGTGTTTTGATAAAATAACTTATGCACATCTATTGTTTATTTTTAGGTGGTGGTGGTGGATTTTCCTCCAAGGCTCAATGTGGCGGTGGATGTGCAAGAGTTCCTGCGAAACGAGTACCGTCGTAAGGCTGCATCTGCAGGTGTGTTTAATGAAATGTCACGTATGAAAAGTTACATGTTTACCAGTGAATTTATGCCATGCCATTTTGATTTTCTATAATGTAAGTTGTTTATTTGATTGACACCAATCACGATTCATATATACATATGTGTTTACATGCATATATACATTAAGAAAACGAAGTTCCATTACAATCATATTGTGTTAATAAATGGAATCAACGTAACGGCTATGTCTTCCTAAAAGTTACAATAGTAGAAATATGCACATCTATGCAGTGCATAATTGTTTTGTCTACATCTTGTTTTCTGTCAAAAAAGACTGTTGTAAATCATTTAGTCCTTGTCACTAAATCTTGCTTTTTCTTCTCATGTTAAGGTGTCAGGTACTGGTCTGTTGCTGAGCAGTTTCCTATGAACGACCTTCAGCTGTGGTACAAAGACGGCGTAAGTAAAATATTTTGATGACATATGCAGAAGTTTGATGTACACTTGTTTATAGATGATAGCAATCAATGCATGGCAGATTTATATTGATTCTTAGGTAGTCTATGTGTTAAGTATTGTCTCTATTGTTGCTTTGTAGGTGCATTTGAGTGACCCCGACGGGATGCCCATCTTGGCAAAGGCGTTCGTTTGTGCTGCACATGACCACCTGCTGAAGAAGCTGCTGTATGCTGTTCCTACCAAGAAGCCAGATGTTTCTCCAAAGACATCACCTCCTGCTCGCAGGATCTCGCCGAAGGTGGTCGTGAAGGGAGAGGTGCGCGTGCCACGCCGACCAGACCCTTCTGAGTGGACATTTGTTGGACGTGACAAGAAGGTAAATGATTGCAAACTGTAATTTATTAGCTGATTGTGCAAACACTTGTATAGCATTACCACGGTGTCATGTAATGGTCAAAGGAGACACATTTGTTTAATATAAGGAATGCTATTGTCATTACAGATGCATCATTTTGGGAAACCAGAGCAGTCTTGTGGTGCACCCAAGAGGAGGCTTGTTCCCCAGCAGGTTTGTCATGTTTCATTTATTTGCTGAAAAACACGGAAATATTTCTGGATCATATTTGTATGGATATCTTTTGTGTAGCAAGGTGTCCGTAACATTTCTGCTTTATATTTCAGGTTGTCAAGGAGTGTTCTGTACGTCTCTGGAGGTTCAGCAGTGCCATCTTGGATGCCATGAATGCTGTTGTTCCAGCACATCTTCCAAGCCCAGCAGCGTGCCCAGCCGTTGTTTCACAGTGCAGAAAGGTAACTTGCAACTACATGTTCTCTGTCTGTCTATAGAATGTTTATTAAGTCAGAAAGTATTATATTTCCATACGAAAATGTTGCAAGTTGTCCTTACAAATGTTTGTTGTTTATCTCAATTTAGAAACGACGCATGGGACGACCCCAGAAGGAAGTTTCACACAAGACGGTGACAGAGCAGCAGGTGTGTTTTTTATACCATCAGTCTGTTGTGAAAGTGAATTGTATGCAAGTAAAGACATTTATGCATTTGTACATTGCACTGTGGCAATAAATGTGCTGAAAGGTAAATGTGGCATTCTTTTTTTAGGTGGACGCACCTAGTGTTGCAAACATCCCTGTGGAGCCATCAGAGACAGTGGCTGTGAATGCAGAGGTTGGTGTTGCTTATATTGAAATAAGCTAATGGAACATTTTGTTTGTGAAAATCAAGTTCACTTAGACAGAAATCAGTTGTTAAGCAAGTACATGTTTTTAAATGTTCTTTGTCACTTTATGATCCAAAAGGTGCCAATCCCCCAGGCTGTGGAACTCTCTCCAGTGGCAACATCTCTGCCAGTGGCTGTGAATGCAGAGGTGGGTGTACTTCATACTTGTATTTAAATAGGATAATAAAACATGTTTGTATTGAAAATGCAGTTCAGTAAAGCAAAAATCCGTTTGTAAGCAAGTACATGTTTTTAAATGTTCTTTGTCATTTTATGTTCCATAAGGTGGCAATCCCCCAGGCTGTGGAACTCTCCTCAACGCCAACATCACCTTCCAGGGCTCTGCAAGTGGATGTGAGAGAGAGTGACCACCTTAAGGGCTGCACACAAAGAAGCATCAAAGGTCAGGCTGGTTCTAATCCTAATGAGTGCATATGTGCCGATAAACGGCAAGCGGCTGTTGTGGCTGGGACCGTTTGCAGCAAAGCGGATGTTCCTAATGTGAACATAGGTCTTGCACGTAGTGTTGTTGCTGCAATCAAACATGTGATGACTCCTGTGTGCACATGGAAGGGGTCAGAAGTTGATAGCATACGTGTAGAAAGTAGGACATTGGAAACGGCAAGCCATCAAAGTAATGATGCAGAGAAAGACCTGTGCACGTTGCTAAAACAGAGTGCTGTGTTTGGGATTAACTGGGCAGTTGATGTGGGCGAGCCACAGTACAATAACTGTGAGACTGTGCTGTCGACAAAAATGGAAGAACTACTCAATCGAGATCGAATGTGTCTTTTGAACCTTGACAGTGCAGTTATGGCCGTTATTCAACATGGCAGGTTTTTTGTAGTACTTGATTGTGGCATACGTGATGCCAGGTCTGGGTTGGCATCTGTTTATGGCACGCCTGTGGCTGTTTTCAACACATGCATGGCAGACCTGATGTATCACATTAGAGATCTAAAGGAGTCTCTAAACGCAGAGTGGTGGGGTATTCGCAGCCTTTCAGTTCAGTACCAAACGGATACTGACATGGAGTGTGCTACTGGATTGACAGACAGTGTAGTCAGTTGTGATGGTAACAACAGTGGTGACATGAATGTTGCAACTGATGTCAAGGCAGGCAGTTCAGTCAGGTTTGGTAACAGTGTAATGCGATCATGTCACCAGGGGGCTGAGATGTTTACATTTGGAGCAGGTCAGTACCAAACTGACATGGAGTGTGCTACTGGATTGACAGACAGTGGGGCTGAGATGGGGGCTGAGATGTTTACATTTGGAGCATGGAGTGACATGGAGTGTGCTACTGGGTTTACAGACAGTGTAGTCAGTGGTGATGGTGACAACAGCAGTGACATGAATGCTGCAACTGATGTAGAGGTAGGCAGTTCAGTCAGGCTTGGTAACAGTGTAATGGGATCATTTCACCAGGGCGATGAGATGTTTACATTTGGAGGAGTTCAGTGCATGGCAATTGCGTTGTTAAGTTTAGCAAAGCATAGTAGAGAGAGTGTTTTCTCGTGGCACACAACCGATCTGGACTCGGTGTTGCTTTCAGGTGACCAGTTGTACACAAGTTTGAGAGAAAGCGAAGCCATCAGCGGCACGTCTGGTTTGTTGTGTGTCAATGACTTGCCTAAGCAGCGACTTATTGATGGACATCATTTTCAATTTAGCTATGGTAGCGACTTTGTGTCAGGATATGTAAATATGGTTGAAGGTGACCTGATTGAAAATGGTACCATCGTCACACTTCATAGTGGACTGGTGCAGATCTTGGCAAATTACACCACATGTCTTCTGACGTTGTGTGGCAGTACGTGCGCAATCATTAAGGGAAATGGACAGTATGCAGTGGTTGACTCGCATGCACGCAATGCTAGTGGCATGATTGATGGAGAGGGAAAGAGTGTTGTTTTGTATTTTGCTTCAATGGACGATGTATACGAGCACATTTGCCGTCTGTCTGAAGGGTTTGGTAATCATCTAAAGTCTTTTGAAATAAGTGGTGTTTGTGTCACTGAGAATCCTGCAAAACCCAACAGTTTGCCTGTAAGTACAACAGAGACGCAAATAAATTCTATCATAGGCTTAGCAAGTCATGAGCTTGGGTTGGGTTCTTCACAAAATGTACCACAACTTCCCCATGTGAGTGGTCTTGTTGCAAAACCAACAGTGCTGTGTAAAGATTCGCAAACATTTTTAGCTCAGGATTCGGATTTTGTGATACTTGACGATGAACCGAACATCAACATTACCAGAAGTAACAAGCTTTTGAAAGTAGCATCGAGATCAAAGTGCAAGATGTCAGTTGGCCAAAAAACTGAAAAAAGCAATACATGTGTTTCTGAAGTTAACTCGGATGTTGAATTTGTTAGTGAAGTTGAAAATACCAAGCTGGACTTTACACCAATTTGTGAACATGTGTCACAAGCGTTGTGCACATGTTTAAGAATACAACATGAAAAAACACACACAGTGGAGCCTACACATGTTGGTCAATTAGGAGTTCCGTGCAAAAATGAAAGCATATTGGCTGATGGTAATTGTTTCTTTCGAGCTATCTCTCAAGCTGTAAGTGGAACACAAAAGAATCATCTGACAGTTCGACGAGCTATTGTTAGACAGTTGGAAATGAATGCTGACCACTATGTGAATCATTTGAGAAGTGTGTATTCTTCAGTATCACAGTACCTAACTATTACGCAAATGCGAAAGGCTAAGACCTGGGCTACAGAACTTGAAATACAAGCAGCAGCAGATACATTAGGAGTACACATATTTACATTTCTTGATGGAAGGTGGCTGAAATATAGTTGCACCACCAAGCTTTTCTCCAAACATTGCATATACTTACAAAATCTTGCTGGTAACCATTATGAAAATGTCGTTTGTGTTCATCTACCTGGACTGCAATCTTGTTATGGCTTATGCAAAAACAATATTTCATTAGACAAAGGGAACAGAACTAGATCACAAAACAGAAAACACTGTACTACATTAAAAACATTGCAGAATGACACCTGCTGCACAGCTGCTGTTGAACTTAATTCTGATGATATTGGTGGAATGCCAATCTACATATTTTGTCCTCTTTCCACCGAAATTGCACAACAATTATCCAGGAAATGCGGTGTCGATTTTGTCGAGCACGGTATACAATTACCCACAGCATATGGATCTTTAGGCGTTGTGTGTAAAACTCATAAAGTTGAACAGGACAATAACAGTTACTTTCGTTCAATATCTCAAGTGATATGTGGTTCTGAAAATAGTCATCGCAAAGTAAGAACTGTAGTTGTTAAGTATATGGAGGATCACAGTGATGAAGTCATGAAGCTTGTAGGGAAAGATTTTGTTTCACTATCAGATTATTTCAACATGTCTCAAATGAAATATGTTAACAATAGGGCAACAGAAATAGAACTGCAGGCAACTGCAAATGCATTTGGACTGGACATACTAACAAACACTGATGGAAAATGGCTCAAATACCATGCGATAACGTCTAAAATGTCACATCAAGCAATATATTTGCAATCATATGGTAATAGCCACTTTGAACCGGTGGTTTGTGTTCATCCTTTAGATGACCATAATTGCTTTAATGTTTGTAAAGAAGACATTTTACCTGACACACCGTACATGTGTAGAAGACGAGATATATCTGCAGTAAAGACCAATGTTGAAGAACAGGCATATAGTTTATCTCCGTCAAAGTATTTCAAGACAAAAAACAGTTTCCTTATCAAAATGCATTATGAGACTAATGAAATGTATCAACAAAGGAAAAAAAATGCTTCCACGAAAAACTATATTATGCACATGGAAGAAAGTAAACAACAAAGTAAGACTAAATACAAACTGGATACTCGTCATAAAGAGAATGTCAAACAATTGAGTAAGAGTAAATACAAACTAGATGCTGCTCATAAACAAAACGTCAAAGGTCTGAGTAGGTTAAAATACCAAAACGATCTGATGCACCGTGAGAATGTTAAAATGAGCAGTAAAATAAAATACCATGACAATCCTAAATTCAAGGCAAGTGTCATTAAAGGTATTAAAGTAAAGAGGCAAACCAAAAAAGAAAAGTCTAAGGACTTTGATTTTGTGATGGAGCAGTTTACATCCCATGTAAAAAATGGGCCAGATTTTGTGTGTTGTGTTTGCCAAAGACTATTGTTTGAACATCAGGTTTCGCATTGTAAAAGAAGTGCTTATAAAAGCACAAAACAAATATTGCTTAATGCAAAGAAATGCATTAGCTATGACTTTGTTCACACATGTAATGGTATCTGTGCATCACCTTGCCAACTTTTGGAGACAGCTATGGGTCACCTGTGGATATGCTTCACTTGCAATTCTAAACTGAAAAAAGGTGAAGTACCAGCTCAATGTAAAGTTAACAATTTGACATTAGATCCCATTCCCACAGAATTAGCTTGTCTAAACAATTTAGAACAACATCTAATAGCCCTTCATATTCCATTTATGAAAATCTTAGCATTACCCAAAGGTGGACAAAATGGTGTACATGGACCAGTAACATGTGTTCCAGCCAACATAGTTCAAACTACTGAATTGCTTCCTCACTCAGATGATGGATCTCTGTTGCGTGTCAAATTGAAACGTAAACTAACATATAAAGGACATTATGAGTATAAGTTTGTTAATACCATGCATGTAAGACAAGCCTTACATATTTTGAGAGAAAGTAACATTCATTATAAAGGCGTGAAGTTTAATGAAGAGTGGCTGAATCCATTTGATAGGGAAGAAAGTAATGACGTAGAAGATAAAGAGAGTGATTCAAATATAGAAACTGGTAACACAACCGCAGATGGTAATGATGATGAGCTCTTGCATGATAGACAACAGCATTGCATGTTTCAAGACACTTGTCTTATGCCTGTTGATATTGGTCAAGAAGTGCTAGATCAAAATTTTGATAATATCTTAAATATTGCTCCAGCTGAAGGCAATAGTCCTGTACACTTGCTTACAGATCATGCAAACGAAGCAAAATGCTTCCCAGTGTTGTTTCCGCAAGGAAATAATACCTTTCATAAAGGTAGGATAACGAAATTGTCATTGGCTAAGTATATAAATGCAAGAATATTACATGCAGATGGTAGGTTTGCCCAGAATGTTGAGTACATCTTTTATGCTCAGTACATATCAGAAATTCAGCAGGTTATATCAAGTGTATCCATAGCTTTACGCAAGGGAAAAGGAGGTTGTAATTCCCAAAAAGTATCTAATGCTTTATTGAAAGATCAGGAGTCTTTGAGAAAGCTATTGAAGTTTGATGAAGGGTATCGATTCCTTAAACCTATTCGTGGTACTCCTGCATTTTGGCAGGGAGTACAAAAAGATGTGTTGGCATGTATGCGACAACTAGGTACCCCAACTTGGTTTTGTTCATTTTCATCTGCAGATATGCGATGGTCAAATCTCCTTTATAGTATATTGAAACAACAGGGTAGAACACAAACTGTAGAAGATTTACAGTGGGCAGACAAGTGTGAGCTCTTGCGTTGTAATCCTGTTACTGCAGCACGGATGTTTGATTATCGCTGGCATATATTTTTGCATGAAGTACTTAGGTCTCCATTACATCCACTTGGACCAATAAAAGACTATTTTTTCCGTGTTGAATTTCAACAACGTGGTTCACCACATGTGCATTGTTTATTCTGGATCGAGAATGCACCTCAGCTAGATAAAAACACAGATGAGGAGGTGATTCAGTTTATTGACAAGTATGTCACATGTGCATTACCATTACATGATCAGTCATTATTAGACACTGTAAAAGCTGTGCAGCAGCATTCCAAAAGACATTCCAAAACTTGTAGAAAAAAGAATACCGTTTGTCGATTTGGTTTTCCAAGACCACCTTCTAATCGCACGTTCATAGCTCGCAGTTCACCTGAAAATGATAGCCCGAAAACATGCAACTGTGATGCAATTGATGCAAATAACTTGACACAATGTCAGTGTGTAAATCAAAATCAACAAACAGATAAACAGAAAAGGGTTGCCGCGAAAGAGTTGCTGTCAAAAGTAAAAACTGCTCTCTCAGATGACGCAGTGAAATATGATTCTGTGAATCAATTGTTTGACAGTGTGGGTGTAAATCAGGATGATTTTGAGGCTGCCTACAAATGTGTGGGGAAAAAGACACATGTTGTGCTGAAGAGGCAAGTTGATGAGGTATGGGTCAATCCATATAACAATTCTGTCTTAAAATGTTGGAATGCAAATTTGGACATACAATATGTTTCTGATCCATACTCATGCGTAGTGTATATTATTTCATACATTTCGAAATCGGAACGAGAAATTGGACTATTGTTAGCCAATGCACAGAAAGAAGCCGCCACACAAGGGAATTTTGATGCTAAAGAAGCAATGAAGAAATTAGGGAGTGTATACTTGCATAATAGAGATGTTTGTGCTCAAGAGGCAGCCTATAGAGCTATACAACTGCATCTTAAAGAATGTTCCAGAAAAGTTGTATTTGTCCCAACAGGGGATAATGTGGTTAAAATGAGTTTGCCATTAAGTGTGTTAAAGGAAAAGGCTAAACACAAAGAACTAACATCAGATGATATGTGGATGACTGGTACAGTTGAACGATATAAAAATCGGCCAAAAGATGACACCTTTAATAACATGTGTTTGGCAAAATTTGCATCGGACTATAGAGTGTTGTCCAAAAATGAAAAATCCCAAAAAAAAATTGGTTTGAGCAACAACTTAGGATACATAACCAAAAGAACACGAACACAACCTGCAGTCATACGCTATGCACGTTTTTCTGAAACAAAGTGTCCAGAAAACTTTTATCAGAGTATACTTCAGTTATTTGTACCATATCGAGTAGACGTCCAGCTAAAACCCCAAACATTCGAAACATTTGAACAGTTTTATATGACTGGTACAATCAAATTTACTGATGGCTCCAAACTTTCCGTCAAAACAATTGTTGAGAGGAATAGAAGTGTCTTTGAAATCGATGCTGATGTGTTAGATAGAGTCCAAAGCACTATTGAAGATGAAGGTATCCTAGAGGATGCCTGGTGTGAGATGTGCCCTGAACAAGAGCTTGAGCGCTTAGAATGTGAGGAAGAAATTAAAGAGCAGGAACAGATGGAGGAAGAAGACCCAGAACATATTCCAGATCTATCAATGACTAAACAAGCAGGTGCACATGTAGAAAAAAATAACAACATACTGAGTAGAGATGACGGTTTAGCATTGATTCGATCATTGAATGAAATGCAAATGGCAACATTTAATAAGGTAAGGAACTGGTGTTTAGAGAAAGTCAAGGGAGAGAATCCAACACCGCTTAACGTTTTCATTACAGGGGGTGCAGGAACAGGGAAAAGTCATTTAATTAAGGCTATCCAATATGAAGCAATGCGTTTACTGGCACCAACCTGTCAAAATCCTGACGACATTTGTGTAGTATTAACTGCTCCAACTGGGATTGCTGCATACAATTTACATGCAGCAACCATTCACAACACATTTAGTATTGGAATTAATATTCAGTTACCATACATACCTTTAGGCGAGGAGAAACTGAACACATTACGCGCAAAATATAGTTCTCTGCAGATTGTTATTATAGATGAGATTTCCATGGTTGACAATAAACTACTCACATACATTCATGGTCGACTGCGTCAAATCAAACAAACTGGAGACTTCTCCCCATTTGGAAAAGTTAGTGTAATAGCCGTTGGTGATTTCTTCCAACTGCCTCCAGTGAAAGGGACACCACTTTGTATTGATATTGCATCTGATAACTTATGGTCCAACAATTTCAACATTGTGGAGTTAACAACAATTGTGAGGCAAACAGATCAAGCCTTTGCACAGCTATTAAACCGCTTAAGAACACGATCAAAAGCCAGCCCAATGTCACCAGGTGACATTACAATCCTAAAACAATGTGAAACAGGTGAGGATTGCCAAGATTTACATATTTTCCCGACAAATGTGCAAGTCAATGCGCACAATGTCAAACAGTTATTCAAATCTTGTCCAGATTATATTGAAATAAATGCCCAGGATTATGAAAATAATAAAAAAACCGGTAAACGAGAGTTGAAAAGAAAACATCATGCTAAAGTATATCATACATGTTTAACTGAAAAACTGCTTTTGGGGAAAAATGCTCGAGTAATGCTTACAAAAAATATTGATGTTATGGATGGTCTTGTTAACGGCATATGTGGCACCATAACAGATATAATAATGTCAAGTAATTCCATTTTCCCTCAAACGATCTATGTTGAATTTGATGATAAACTAGTTGGCACACAGCGCAGAAAACAAAGTGCATCATTCTCAACACAATCCACCACTTCCACAGCTATCAAACCTGAAGAAGATAACGTCGGTAGAAATGGAGGATTGCGACGTCAATTTCCACTAAAACTGGCTTGGGCATGTACAGTACATAAGGTACAGGGTATTACAGTTGATAAAGCTGTGGTTTCCCTTAAGAAAATCTTTGCCGCTGGACAAGCATATGTGGCACTGAGTCGTGTAAGAAATCTGTCAGGGTTAGTAATTCAAGATTTTGAGGAGAAAGCTATTTATTGTAAGGAAAACATTCACCATGCAATTCAACGCATGGAACCATTTTTCACTGACAATATGCAGCAGAAATTACCTGATCGTGCTTTTAATGTGTTTTTGATGAACGTGCAAAGCTTGCCTCGCCATGTGGCAGATTTAACAGTATTTACACAACGTTTGAACCTTCACTGTATTGCTGTTACAGAAACATGGCTACCTGCTGCTCCCTATACACAAACAATCAACATTGATGGTTTTCATTTTGATAGCTGTCCTCGAACTGCATCATATACTAGTGACAATCAGTCATTGATTGCCTTGCAAAACCAGCATCATGGTGGTGTTGGCATGTATAGTGCAGACAAGTTGTCATACAACATTATCAATCTACCACATGTCAATTTAGAATGTCTGGTATACTACTGTGTTACTTACAACATATTGATAGCAGTCATCTATCGCCCACCATCATATCCCATGCCATTGTTTAAAGCACATTTAAACAATCTACTTGACTCCTTAGATCCAATAAGTGATACAATTGCTGTAATGGGAGATTTCAATGACAACATTTTGAAGTCCTCAACAATTTGTGATTTCATGACAAATAAAGGCTATATTCAAGTTGTCTCTCAACCCACTACAGTGAAAGGGACATTAATTGACCATGTGTACATTAAAACAACACAGTATGATACACAAACTATAGTACTGCCAACATATTTCAGTGATCACGATGCAATTGTATGCTCTTTTTCACAGAAAACTGCTCACTAACAAAATACTAACAAAATACTAACAAAAAAATAATAATAATTCTAACCGTAAATGGTTAAAATACAAGAAACTATATTCATAATATAATAATGATGAATAACTTTTCAATGTCACGATTAGGCTTTGCCTTCTGTGTTCTGTGTCTTTGTCTAGCTCCCACCTCACACTCACCTCATCAGCTCATTACTCTCACCTGCTCACTCTGCTTCCTCCACTATTTAAACCCCTGCCTCACACACACTCACTGACAGATCATTGCTTCATGCTTCATGTCTACCTGCCCGTTTTGCTCGTCCTGTTCCCGGTTTTCCCATCTGCCTGCCCGTTCCTGCTGGATTATCCCCTTCGTCTCCTGTCTTGCCACGGGTCCAGACGGCATCAGCTCAAGGCTCCTCAGGTCCAGTGCAGACCAGCTGTGCGGGATAGTGGAGCACGTCTTCAACTTGAGCTTGAAGCTGGGGAGAGTACCACAGCTGTGGAAAACATCCTGCGTGGTACCAGTCCCAAAGACCCCGCGACCCAAGGACTTCAACAGCTTCAGACCGGTGGCGTTAACATCCCACCTGATGAAGACGCTGGAGAGGCTGGTCCTTGGGCATCTCCGCCCCCTGGTGAGCTCATCTCTGGACCCACTCCAATTCGCCTACCAATCTGGCATCGGGGTGGATGACGCTGTCGTCTACCTGCTACACAGATGCCTTTCTCATCTGGAAAAGGCTGGAAGCACTGTGAGAATCATGTTCTTTGATTTCTCGAGTGCCTTCAACACCATCCAGCCGTTGCTTCTGAGGGATAAGCTGGAGCAGACCGGGGTGGACCACCACCTCACTGCATGTATCCTGGACTACCTCACCAACTGTCCACAGTAAGTGCGGATACGGGAGTGTGAGTCTGACCTGGTGTCCTGCAGCACGGGGGCCCCACAAGGAACCGTTTTAGCTCCATTCCTCTTCACCATCTACACCTCAGACTTCACACACAACTCTCCTAACTGCCACCTGCAAAAGTTCTCTGACGACTCTGCAATCGTCGGCCTCATTTCTGCCGATGATGACAGGGAACTGAACCAGGACTTCATAGGATGGTGCCAGCAGAACCGCCTCCAGATCAACTCTGGTAAAACCAAAGAGCTGGTGGTGGACTTCCGCCGGGGTAAACGCTCTCCTCCGGTACCAGTGAACATCCAGGGAATGGACATTGAGATCGTGAGATCTTATAAGTACCTGGGTGTTCACTTGAACAATAAACTGGACTGGACTGATCACGCACACGCACTTTATAAAAAGGGTCAGAGCTGACTCTATCTGCTGAGGAGACTCCGGTCCTTTGGAGTGCAGGGAGCACTCCTGAGGACCTTCTTTGACTCCGTGGTGGCATCAGCCATCTTCTATGGAGTGGTCTGCCGGGGCAGCAGCATCTCCACAGCAGACAGGAACAGACTGAACAAACTCGTCAAGAAGGCCAGCAGTGTGCTGGGGTGTCCACTGGATACGGTGGAGGTGGTGGGAGACAGGAGGATGATGGCTAAACTATCATCCCTGATGAGCAACACCTCCCACCCCATGCGGGACGCCCTGGCAGCTCTGTGCAGCTCCTTCAGCCACCGGCTGATTCACCCCCGGGGTGTGAAGGAGAGGTACCGCAGGTCCTTCCTTCCTGCTGCTGTCAGGATGCACAACCAGCTGTGCTCCCAGTAGACCACCAAACACTAATAATCTGTGCAATAATTACTCTGTACAATACATAATACTCTGTCTGTATATATAATATTCTATTCTTTTTATTTTTTGTGCTTTTTGTATAGTTGATATTCTTTACTGTTTAATATTTATATTACTTGTCACTCTATCTTGTGTGCACTGTCCACTTGCTGCTGTGATCCTGTAAATTTCCCCACTGCGGGACTAATAAAGGATTATCTTATCTTATCTTATCTTATCTTATCTTGTCCGTGGATCCCCTGTTATGTCCTGTGAGTTTCCTGTGTTGTTTAAGTGTTAAATAAATATCGTTTGCACGCTACTCTGCCTGGTCTGCGCTTGAGTCCTCCACCATGCCCCGTGACATTCAATAGCACTTTTAAAGAACTCAAATATACTTTACTCCAACATGGGATGAGTCCGCCTACAGGTGAGAGACTGACCATCTGGTGACCTGGTGCGGTCTGAACAACTTAGAGCTCAACGCTCTGAAGACAGTGGAGATGGTTGTGGATTTCCGGAAGAATGCAGCCCCACCTGCTCCTCTTTTGTGGAACCAGCTTCCCGTTTCAGTCCGGGGGGCAGACACACTCACCACAGTTAAGAGTAGGCTTAAGACTTTCCTTTTTGATAGTGCTTATAGTTGGGGCTGGCTCAGGTTTGCCTTGGACCAGCCCCTAGCTAAACTGGTATAGGTTTAGATTACTGGGGGACTTCCTAGGATACACTGAGCTCCTCTCTCCTCTTCTTCATCTCTTTCTGTATAAATTGACGTCCCATTAATGCTCACTACCAATTTTGCTTCTTCCCCAGAGTCTTTGTGCTTTTTTGCCTCACAGGTTTCCATGGATCGCGGCTTTATCTGGACCCTGGTCCTGCCATGGTTCTGTCATATGCATTGAATGCGTTAACTCTGTTATGATGTTCATTCTGTACACATGACATCTATTGCACTTCTGTCCATCCTGGGAGAGGGATCCCTCCTCTGTTGCTGTCCCACAGGCCTCTCCCTTTTTTCTCCCCGTAAAAAGGTTTTTTTTGGGGGGGGGGGAGTTCTTCCTGTTCCGGGACAGAGGATGTCGTATGTGTACAGAATGTAAAGCCCTCTGAGACAAATTTGGGATTTTGGGCTATACAAAAATAAATTGAATAGAATACTTTGGTATATAATCTCTGGTTTCTTTTCCTGCATTAAAGCATTTTAAAACGGATATGTTCTCAAACATTTAAACCAATTAAACACATATTCCCTCGCTATTAAAAACCACATTGTAAACACTGTACATTAGAACCAAAACATGTCACAAATTATGCTCATTCATAAAACCTAATCTGTACTGCATAGCATTTAAAATATAACACATTAACATGTACTTTGCGCTATAAGCACTTAATCAACAATGCACATACTTATGACCATTTGAAATCTAGGTGATTCACAATAATTCAGTAATTATAAATATTGCCACTCGTATGTTGTTCATGCAGGTTTTGCTTGACCTTCCGTCTAGACCAAAAAAGCAAAAGGCACTGGTAAGTGGTACTCCCAGTTTACTGGGATGGGGTTCAACTCCCTGCAGTGTCCTGCTGATTATATTTGGACTTAAGTGAAAGTTAACAAAACAGTAGTGTCATTTGCATTCATTTGAATTTAATGTAATACTGTTTTAATTTTAAGTAACTTTAGATTGTAGTGTGAAGCATTCATTGTAACATTTAACCTGATTCTCATGTAGAAACTCTGGACAGATCATTTCTATTAATGCCGACTGACATGGTTTGAAAACCTACTGTTACCTAACTTTTAATCTCCAAGCATCTCAGTATGCACGTATTTAGATCAGAGGAGTCTTTTTCTCATGGTGTGCCCACAAACCCTTTTAATCAGTTCAGTGTTTGGACCGCTGTAATTATTATTATGTAATTAAGTACAGTCGAGTTACAACAGCTTGATGGATGATGGTGAACCATCTAAAATGACTGCCACACCATATCCACGTCGTTCGATGAAACCTAAAGCTGTTAGTAACTTTTAATCATTAAGGTCTTTAGATTGTTCTAACCAAATTCTACGTTGATCTGATTAATTCCCTAGGAGGAGTTCGTTAAAGTAAAGCACCTGGAAATTGCCAAAAAAACACAGGAAATTCATACAAAATTAAAAATTGCTGACTTCCGGTTGGGTTTAGGGCATGGCCCCAAGAGACTTTTATTTAAGTCCATATGTGATACATGTTCCTACCAAATTGTATACATCTAGGTCAAACATACTGCGAGGGCTGCTTCGTTGAAATTTTGTAGGGGGCGCTATTGAGCCGATTTGCCACTCTGAAGCATTAAAATCACATCAGATAACTACATTCAGGATTTTAAATGTGTGTGACAAGTTTGGTTATGTTATGAGCATTTTTAGCCCCTCAAAAACACCTTAATGTTTCATGGCGAAGAATGCGTCGCCACGGCGACGGCTTTTCACGAAACAACAAGCTTTGAGTAACTTTTCATCACAAAGGTCTTTAGATTGTTCTGACCAAATTAGAAGTTGATCTGATTAATTCCCTAGGAGGAGTTCGTTAAAATACAGCGCCTGTAAATGACAAAAACGACACTAGAAATTCATAAAGAATTCAAAATGGCTGACTTCCGGTTGGGTTTAGAGCATGGTCCCAAGAGACTTTATTTTAAGTCCACATGTGATACATGTGCCTACTAAGTTTTGTAAATCTATGTGAAACGTACTGCGAGGGCTGCTTCTTTGAACTTTTGTAGGGGGCGCTATTGAGCCAATTTGCCACTCTGAAGCATTAAAACCATATTATAAAACTACATTTTGGGCTTTAAATGTGAATGCCAAGTTTGATTATGTTTCGAGCATTTTTAGGCTCTTAAAATTGCCTTCGTTTTTCACGGCGAAGACTGCGTCGCCACGGCAACGGCGTTCGACGAAAACATCAAAAGCTTCATGAACTGGCATTATGAACTTCTTACATTTGTGTGGAACTAATTTGATGTTGATCTGATTTACCTGCTAAGAGAAACAAGCCAAAGTATAAAGACTTTAACTTACTGTTACCAGTAGGTGGCGCTATGACTATGATTAAAAATTGACCTGTGGATGTCTTCAAGACTGGAGTCTAATCAAACAAGTGAAATCTGGTAAAGATCTGATGATGTGGAGTGGAGTTACATCAATCTATTCGTTCATGGCGAAGGATCAAAATTCGCAGAGCCGCCACGTCGCCGCCCTTTGACAACTTTTTACAATCTTCTCAACGAAGCATTATCAAGGTCTTAAGGCTTTTCTGACACAACTTTAGAGGGATCTGAATAATCTGTGAGGAGCAGGATGTCAAAGAACACAACGTACAACTTCCGGTTGCCACTAGGTGGCGCTATTACTATGATTCTAAATTCTCATATAGATGTGTTCCGGGTCAGGGTCTTATGACATATGAAAAATGTGGAGCAGATTAGACAATGTACGGCCAAGTTACAACAACTTCCTGTTTGGCGGCGAATGGTGTATCTTTGACGCCACGCCACGGTTACATCGTTCGATAACTTTGTGATCTTTGAGTAACATTTCACTGCCAAGGTCTCAAGAGCATACTGACCAAATCTGCAGTTGATCGGGTTAAATCTCTAGGAGGAGTTCATTACAGTATGACGCCTTGAAACGGTCCAAAAACGTCATAAAATTCAAAATGGCCGACTTCCTGTTTGGTTTAGTGAAAAGTTCCAAGAGGATTTTTTGTACGTCCCATCAACTTCCACATACCTACCAAATTTCATACAGCTAGGTGAAACCTGGTGTTGGGGCTACTCAATAGGGGGCGCTAGCGAGCCAATATTTCATACCGAGGCTGGACACCCCAATCAGAATGCAATTTTCAAAAATTCTGGCTTGCGTGCAAAATTTCACAACTTTTCCAGTATCCCAAGCTCCTCCTTTTTGCGTTTAAACTTGTAGCATAATAATAATAATTAAAGCTGCAAGCAGCATTGGCGGGCCCTCGCAACTTCACGCACGTCGAGGGTACTGGCAGGACTCTGGTTGACGCGGCCATGCGTCTCTGTGACCGTCACACACTGCGTGCACGAGTTGGATGATGTTTCCCGCGTCGACCAGCAGCGTAGCAAGATCATGTTGCCAGGTCTCAAGCCTCAAATGTTTTGAGTGTACCACCGATACAATCATGAATGTAAGCCTGTTGAGATCATTAAGAAAATGAATGTGCGTGAATGCGCTTCAGTGTTTGGAACATAACAGACTGTCGGTTTACTGGGATGGGGTTCAACTCCCTGCAGTGTCCTGCTGATTGTATTTGGACTTGCATGAAAGTTAACAGAACAGTAGCGTCATTTGCTTTTACTTGAACACTTTAATCTAACACTGTTTTCATTTTAAGCTCTTCTGTAACTTTAGACTGTAGTGTGAAGCATTCATTGTAACATTTAACCTGATTATCATGTAGAAGCTCTGGACAGATCATTTATACTAATGCCCACTGACATGGTTTGAGAATCCACTGTTATCTAACTTTTGCTCTCCAAGCATCTTAGTTTGCACGTATTTAGATCAGAGAAGTCTTTTTCTCATGGTGTGCGCTCACAAACCCTTTTAATAAGTTCAGTGTTTGGACCGCTGTAATTATCGAATCCTGCTTACGTCCGTGCTTATCAGTAGGTGGCGCTATGACTATGTGTTAATATTGGCATGCAGAAGTCCTAAAGTCATGACAGTCAACAAGCATGTCAAGTTAGGGACAGTTTTGACAAAGTGCAGTCGAGTTACAACAGCTTGATGGATGATGGTGAACCATCTAAAATGACTGCCACACCATATCCACGTCGTTCGATGAAACCTAAAGCTGTTAGTAACTTTTAATCACTAAGGTCTTTAGATTGTTCTGACCAAATTCTAAGTTGATCTGATTAATTCCCTAGGAGGAGTTCGTTAAAGTAAAGCACCTGGAAATTGCCAAAAAAACACAGGAAATTCATACAAAATTCAAAATGTCTGACTTCCGGTTGGGTTTAGGGCATGGCCCCAAGAGACTTTTATTTAAGTCCATATGTGATACATGTTCCTACCAAATTTTATACATCTAGGTCAAACATACTGCGAGGGCTGCTTCGTTGAAATTTTGTAGGGGGCGCTATTGAGCCGATTTGCCACTCTGAAGCATTAAAATCACATGAGATAACTACATTCAGGATTTTAAATGTGTGTGAGAAGTTTGGTTATGTTATGAGCATTTTTAGCCCCTCAAAAACACCTTAATGTTTCATGGCGAAGAATGCGTCGCCACGGCGACGGCTTTTCACGAAACAACAAGCTTTGAGTAACTTTTCATCACAAAGGTCTTTAGATTGTTCTGACCAAATTTGAAGTTGATTCAATTATTTCCCTAGGAGGAGTTCGTTAAAGTGCAGCGCCTGGAAATGACAAAAACGACACTAGAAATTCATAAACAATTCAAAATGGCTGACTTCCGGTTGGGTTTAGGGCATGGCCCCAAGAGACTTTATTTTAAGTCCACATGTGATACATGTGCCTACCAAGTTCTGTAAATATTTGTGAAACGTACTGCGAGGGCTGCTTCTTTGAAATTTTGTAGGGGGCGCTATTGAGCCAATTTGCCACTCTGAAGCATTAAAACCATATTTTGTAACTACATTTTGGGCTTTAAATGTGAATGCCAAGTTTGATTATGTTTCGAGCATTTTTAGCCTCTCAAAATTGCCTTCGTTTTTCACGGCGAAGACTGCGTCGCCACGGCAACGGCGTTCGACGAAACATCAAAAGCGTCATGAACTGGCATTATGAACTTCTTACATTTGTGTGGAACTAATTTGATGTTGATCTGATTTACCTGCTAAGAGAAACAAGCCAAAGTATAAAGACTTTAACTTACTGTTACCAGTAGGTGGCGCTATGACTATGATTAAAAATTGGCCTGCAGATGTCTTCAAGACTGGAGTCTAATCAAACAAGTGAAATATGGTAAAGATCTGATGATGTGGAGTCGAGTTACATCAGTTTATTCGTTCATGGCGAAGGATCGAAATTGGCCGAGCCGCCACGTCGCCGCCCTTCGACAACATCTTACAATCTTTTCAATGAAGCATTATCAAGGTCTTCAGGCTTTTCTGACAAAACTTTAGAGGGATCTGAATAATCTGTGAGGAGCAGGATGTCAAAGAACACAACGTACAACTTCCGGTTGCCACTAGGTGGCGCTATTACTATGATTCTAAATTCTCATATAGATGTGTTCCGGGTCAGGGTCTTATGACATATGAAAAATGTGGAGCAGATTAGACAATGTACGGCCAAGTTACAACAACTTCCTGTTTGGCGGCGAATGGTGTATCTTTGACGCCACGCCACGGTTACATCGTTCGATAACTTTTTGATCTTTGAGTAACATTTCACTGCCAAGGTCTCAAGAGCATACTGACCAAATCTGCAGTTGATCGGGTTAAATATCTAGGAGGAGTTCATTACAGTATGACGCCTTGAAACGGTCCAAAAACGTCATCAAATTCAAAATGGCCGACTTCCTGTTTGGTTTAGTGAAAAGTTCCAAGAGGATTTTTTGTACGTCCCATCAAGTTCCACATACCTACCAAATTTCATACAGCTAGGTGAAACCTGGTGTTGGGGCTACTCAATAGGGGGCGCTAGCGAGCCAATATTTCATACCGCGGCTAAACACCCCAATCAGAATGCAATTTTCAAAAATTCTGGCTTGCGTGCAAAATTTCACAACTTTTCCAGTATCCCAAGCTCCTCCTTTTTGCGTTTAAACTTGTAGCATAATAATAATAATAATAATAATAATAATAATAATAAACATTACAAATACAATAGGTCCTCGTACCGACTACGTCGGAGCTCGGGCCCTAATTAAAGCTGCAAGCAGCATTGGCGGGCCCTCGCAACTTCACGCACGTCGAGGGTACTGGCAGGACTCTGGTTGACGCGGCCGTGCGTCTCTGTGACCGTCACACACTGCGTGCACGAGTTGGATGATGTTTCCCGCGTCGACCAGCAGCGTAGCAAGATCATGTTGCCAGGTCTCAAGCCTCAAATGTTTTGAGTGTACCACCGATACAATCATGAATGTAAGCCTGTTGAGATCATTAAGAAAATGAATGTGCGTGAATGCGCTTCAGTGTTTGGAACATAACAGACTGTCGGTTTACTGGGATGGGGTTCAACTCCCTGCAGTGTCCTGCTGATTGTATTTGGACTTGCATGAAAGTTAACAGAACAGTAGCGTCATTTGCTTTTACTTGAACACTTTAATCTAACACTGTTTTCATTTTAAGCTCTTCTGTAACTTTAGACTGTAGTGTGAAGCATTCATTGTAACATTTAACCTGATTATCATGTAGAAGCTCTGGACAGATCATTTATACTAATGCCCACTGACATGGTTTGAGAACCACTGTTATCTAACTTTTGCTCTCCAAGCATCTTAGTTTGCACGTATTTAGATCAGAGAAGTCTTTTTCTCATGGTGTGCGCTCACAAACCCTTTTAATAAGTTCAGTGTTTGGACCGCTGTAATTATCGAATCCTGCTTACGTCCGTGCTTATCAGTAGGTGGCGCTATGACTATGTGTTAATATTGGCATGCAGAAGTCCTAAAGTCATGACAGTCAACAAGCATGTCAAGTTAGGGACAGTTTTGACAAAGTGCAGTCGAGTTACAACAGCTTGATGGATGATGGTGAACCATCTAAAATGACTGCCACACCATATCCACGTCGTTCGATGAAACCTAAAGCTGTTAGTAACTTTTAATCACTAAGGTCTTTAGATTGTTCTGACCAAATTCTAAGTTGATCTGATTAATTCCCTAGGAGGAGTTCGTTAAAGTAAAGCACCTGGAAATTGCCAAAAAAACACAGGAAATTCATACAAAATTCAAAATGTCTGACTTCCGGTTGGGTTTAGGGCATGGCCCCAAGAGACTTTTATTTAAGTCCATATGTGATACATGTTCCTACCAAATTTTATACATCTAGGTCAAACATACTGCGAGGGCTGCTTCGTTGAAATTTTGTAGGGGGCGCTATTGAGCCGATTTGCCACTCTGAAGCATTAAAATCACATGAGATAACTACATTCAGGATTTTAAATGTGTGTGAGAAGTTTGGTTATGTTATGAGCATTTTTAGCCCCTCAAAAACACCTTAATGTTTCATGGCGAAGAATGCGTCGCCACGGCGACGGCTTTTCACGAAACAACAAGCTTTGAGTAACTTTTCATCACAAAGGTCTTTAGATTGTTCTGACCAAATTTGAAGTTGATTCAATTATTTCCCTAGGAGGAGTTCGTTAAAGTGCAGCGCCTGGAAATGACAAAAACGACACTAGAAATTCATAAACAATTCAAAATGGCTGACTTCCGGTTGGGTTTAGGGCATGGCCCCAAGAGACTTTATTTTAAGTCCACATGTGATACATGTGCCTACCAAGTTCTGTAAATATTTGTGAAACGTACTGCGAGGGCTGCTTCTTTGAAATTTTGTAGGGGGCGCTATTGAGCCAATTTGCCACTCTGAAGCATAAAAAACATATTTTGTAACTACATTTTGGGCTTTAAATGTGAATGCCAAGTTTGATTATGTTTCGAGCATGTTTAGCCTCTCAAAATTGCCTTCGTTTTTCACGGCGAAGACTGCGTCGCCACGGCAACGGCGTTCGACGAAACATCAAAAGCGTCATGAACTGGCATTATGAACTTCTTACATTTGTGTGGAACTAATTTGATGTTGATCTGATTTACCTGCTAAGAGAAACAAGCCAAAGTATAAAGACTTTAACTTACTGTTACCAGTAGGTGGCGCTATGACTATGATTAAAAATTGGCCTGCAGATGTCTTCAGGACTGGAGTCTAATCAAACAAGTGAAATATGGTAAAGATCTGATGATGTGGAGTCGAGTTACATCAGTTTATTCGTTCATGGCGAAGGATCGAAATTGGCCGAGCCGCCACGTCGCCGCCCTTCGACAACATCTTACAATCTTTTCAATGAAGCATTATCAAGGTCTTCAGGCTTTTCTGACAAAACTTTAGAGGGATCTGAATAATCTGTGAGGAGCAGGATGTCAAAGAACACAACGTACAACTTCCGGTTGCCACTAGGTGGCGCTATTACTATGATTCTAAATTCTCATATAGATGTGTTCCGGGTCAGGGTCTTATGACATATGAAAAATATGGAGCAGATTAGACAATGTACGGCCAAGTTACAACAACTTCCTGTTTGGCGGCGAATGGTGTATCTTTGACGCCACGCCACGGTTACATCGTTCGATAACTTTTTGATCTTTGAGTAACATTTCACTGCCAAGGTCTCAAGAACATACTGACCAAATCTGCAGTTGATCGGGTTAAATCTCTAGGAGGAGTTCATTACAGTATGACGCCTTGAAACGGTCCAAAAACGTCATCAAATTCAAAATGGCCGACTTCCTGTTTGGTTTAGTGAAAAGTTCCAAGAGGATTTTTTGTACGTCCCATCAAGTTCCACATACCTACCAAATTTCATACAGCTAGGTGAAACCTGGTGTTGGGGCTACTCAATAGGGGGCGCTAGCGAGCCAATATTTCATACCGCGGCTGGACACCCCAATCAGAATGCAATTTTCAAAAATTCTGGCTTGCGTGCAAAATTTCACAACTTTTCCAGTATCCCAAGCTCCTCCTTTTTGCGACGAAACTGGTACGATAATAATAATAATTAAAGCTGCAAGCAGCATTGGCGGGCCCTCGCAACTTCACGCACGTCGAGGGTACTGGCGGGACTGTGGTTGACGCGGCCGTGCGTTTCTGTGACCGTCACACACTGCGTGCACGAGTTGGATGATGTTTCCCGCGTCGACCAGCAGCGTAGCAAGATCACGTTGCCAGGTCTCAAGCCTCAAATGTTTTGAGTGTACCACCGATACAATCATGAATGTAAGCCTGTTAAGATCATTAAGAAAATGAATGTGCGTGAATGCGCTTCAGTGTTTGTAACATAACAGACTGTCGGTTTACTGGGATGGGGTTCAACTCCCTGCAGTGTCCTGCTGATTGTATTTGGACTTGCATGAAAGTTAACAGAACAGTAGCGTCATTTGCTTTTACTTGAACACTTTAATCTAACACTGTTTTCATTTTAAGCTCTTCTGTAACTTTAGATTGTAGTGTGAAGCATTCATTGTAACATTTAACCTGATTCTCATGTAGAAGCTCTGGACAGATCATTTATACTAATGCCCACTGACATGGTTTGAGAACCACTGTTATCTAACTTTTGTTCTTCAAGCATCTCAGTATGCACGTATTTAGATCAGGAGTCTTTTTCTCATGGTGTGCCCACAAACCCTTTCAATAAGTTCAGTATTTGGGCCGCTGTAATTATAGAATCCTGCTTACGTCCGTGCTAATCAGTAGGTGGTGCTATGACTATGAGTTAATATTGGCATGCAGAAGTCCTAAAGTCATGACAGTCAACAAGCATGTCAAGTTTGGGACAGTTTTGACAAAGTGCAGTCGAGTTACAACAGCTTGATGGATGATGGTGAACCATCTAAAATGACTGCCACACCATATCCACGTCGTTCGATGAAACCTAAAGCTGTTAGTAACTTTTAATCACTAAGGTCTTTAGATTGTTCTGACCAAATTCTAAGTTGATCTGATTAATTCCCTAGGAGGAGTTCGTTAAAGTAAAGCACCTGGAAATTGCCAAAAAAACACAGGAAATTCATACAAAATTAAAAATTGCTGACTTCCGGTTGGGTTTAGGGCATGGCCCCAAGAGACTTTTATTTAAGTCCATATGTGATACATGTTCCTACCAAATTTTATACATCTAGGTCAAACATACTGCGAGGGCTGCTTCGTTGAAATTTTGTAGGGGGCGCTATTGAGCCGATTTGCCACTCTGAAGCATTAAAATCACACCAGATAACTACATTCAGGATTTTAAATGTGTGGGACAAGTTTGGTTATGTTATGAGCATTTTTAGCCCCTCAAAAACACCTTAATGTTTCATGGCGAAGAATGCGTCGCCACGGCGACGGCTTTTCACGAAACAACAAGCTTTGAGTAACTTTTCATCACAAAGGTCTTTAGATTGTTCTGACCAAATTTGAAGTTTATTCAATTATTTCCCTAGGAGGAGTTCGTTAAAGTGCAGCGCCTGGAAATGACAAAAACGACACTAGAAATTCATAAACAATTCAAAATGGCTGACTTCCGGTTGGGTTTAGGGCATGGCCCCAAGAGACTTTATTTTAAGTCCACATGTGATACATGTGCCTACCAAGTTCTGTAAATATTTGTGAAACGTACTGCGAGGGCTGCTTCTTTGAAATTTTGTAGGGGGCGCTATTGAGGCAATTTGCCACTCTGAAGCATTAAAACCATATTTTGTAACTACATTTTGGGCTTTAAATGTGAATGCCAAGTTTGATTATGTTTCGAGCATTTTTAGCCTCTCAAAATTGCCTTCGTTCTTCACGGCGAAGACTGCGTCGCCACGGCAACGGCGTTCGACGAAACATCAAAAGCTTCATGAACTGGCATTATGAACTTCTTACATTTGTGTGGAACTAATTTGATGTTGATCTGATTTACCTGCTAAGAGAAACAAGCCAAAGTATAAAGACTTTAACTTACTGTTACCAGTAGGTGGCGCTATGACTATGATTAAAAATTGGCCTGCAGATGTCTTCAGGACTGGAGTCATATCAAACAAGTGAAATCTGGTAAAGATCTGATGATGTGGAGTCGAGTTACATCAATTTATTCGTTCATGGCGAAGGATCAAAATTCGCCGAGCCGCCACGTCGCCGCCCTTCGACAACTTCTTACAATCTTCTCAACGAAGCATTATCAAGATCTTAAGGCTTTTCTGACAAAACTTTAGAGGGATCTGAATAATCTGTGAGGAGCAGGATGTCAAAGAACACAACGTACAACTTCCGGTTGCCACTAGGTGGCGCTATTTTTATGATTCTAAATTCTCATATAGATGTGTTCCGGGTCAGGGTCTTATGACATATGAAAAATGTGGAGCAGATTAGACAATGTACGGCCAAGTTACAACAACTTCCTGTTTGGCGGCGAATGGTGTATCTTTGACGCCACGCCACGGTTACATCGTTCGATAACTTTTTGATCTTTGAGTAACATTTCACTGCCAAGGTCTCAAGAGCATACTGACCAAATCTGCAGTTGATCGGGTTAAATCTCTAGGAGGAGTTCATTACAGTATGACGCCTTGAAACGGTCCAAAAACGTCATAAAATTAAAAATGGCCGACTTCCTGTTTGGTTTAGTGAAAAGTTCCAAGAGGATTTTTTGTACGTCCCATCAACTTCCACATACCTACCAAATTTCATACAGCTAGGTGAAACCTAATGTTGGGGCTACTCAATAGGGGGCGCTAGCGAGCCAATATTTCATACGGCGGCTGGACACCCCAATCAGACTGCAATTTTCGAAAATTCTGGCTTGCGTGCCAAATTTCGCAACTTTTCCAGTTTCCCAAGCTCCTCTTTTTTGCGACGAAACTGGTACGATAATAATAATAAGAATAATAAACAGTACAAATACAATAGGTCCTCGTACCGACTACGTCGGAGCTCGGGCCCTAATAATAATAATAATAATAAACATTACAAATACAATAGGTCCTCGTACCGACTACGTCGGAGCTCGGGCCCTAATAAACATTACAAATACAATAGGTCCTCGTACCGACTACGTCGGAGCTCGGGCCCTAATAAACATTACAAATACAATAGGTCCTCGTACCGACTACGTCGGAGCTCGGGCCCTAATAACCCTTTCAATTACAATAGGGCCTTCGCAGGCCCGACGTTGTCGGCCGCTCGGGCCCTAATAACCCTTACAATTACAATAGGGCCTTCGCAGGCCCGACGTTGTCGGCCGCTCGGGCCCTAATTAACCCTTTCGGGGGACAAAAAACAAAACAACAATAACACACTACAGCAGACTCAGTGTATAAAACAAAGTACTTAACTTTAAACAAATGGGCCCACACACACACTCACTCTCATTAAAATAATAAACGTTGCAGGCCTGTAAGCTCGGGGCGGTGCTTCCTCCCACGTCCTGATCCTCAGCTGAGCAAAAAACACCAAAAGTCTAAAACCTCAACAGTTCATCTTCAGTCTTGTAGTCCAAAATATTGTCCAAAATATTGAAAAAACACGTTGACAAACGGAGGTGACGGCAACGGCGATGAAGTCCTCGTCGAAACACACCAACCGTCCTGTCCTGTCAACAGTGACGTCCTCTGATCCAGCAACTCACCATAGAACAACTTTTCACAGAAACCCTCGGCAACTTTTACTGATATGAAACAATCAATGTGCCGTGCTGTCCATAGTTAACCGTTTTGTTATCTAAAACTAAACATTTAAAACAAACTATCTACCCTCGCAGTTCTCTGGCGTTCGTTATATATATCCCTCTCTTCTCTCTCCTCCTTCCTTCGCGGTTCCCCTTTTTTCCCGCTTCTCCTCTTAACCCCGCCCTCTCCTTCACCTACGACCAATTAACGTAGGTGGGGCTGAATGACACCCAGAGCAACCAATCACAACACATTGCTCAAACTGAAAACACTATCAGTGGGTTTTCCCTTCTTTTTTTTTACTCTGGTAAAATGAATTACCGTTAATATTGTTTTAAGTTGTTTTCTTCAAAAACCTAACTTATTAACCCCAGGGCTACATTTAGTTTGACATGTTGGGCGTATTATTTGAGTGTCAGAGCCGGCTAGCCCCATACTAGCCCGCCCACAACTACGTCAGCATTACGTGCATCTCAGTTTTCAGGAGCAGCTCTGCAGTGAGATGCAGCGTGTGCTGTGATTGGTCAGTGGGCGAGCACGTGACTATTGTGAAACGAAATTTACAGCAGCGGCTTAGTCTGAGTAGTGAGACTTCAAATTGAAAGATATGCAAGAAATTATGACATTATGGCTCATTGAGCCATAATTGATTTCTTAACTATTACTGAGCTAAGAGTAATTTGAAATTCATCATGACTTTACTTTTTACTGTTAAGTGTTAACTTGAAGAAGCCTGTCATAAATCGTAAGACTACGTAAGCAGCTTCATCCAAGGATTTGGCAATGTTAAGTTGTCGACCATATATGGACCTGGGGGTGGAAGATGCTCGAAGAAATAAGGTATAAATAGGAGGATACCACAGAGACAGAGGTTCTGTCTTTTGGTAGGCTTTTTGGTCAGCAGGAGATGATCATGACAGCTGATGAGGAAGTCAAGACCATAATCATGGCTAAATCTAACACCGCCACCGCTGCGAGGGCTAGACAAGAAGCATATATGGCAAAATATCGCAGACAAGTTAAATCCGTAAGTGTTGGGAAAATGTATAGGCTAATTTTAAGTGCCTCATCACCCCAATCAATCAGATTATATTTATTTAAATGTGCGGCAGTAGGCTTAATGGAATGCATCATCGAATGAGATCTTATAGCGAAAATAATGATCTCAACTCTTTCAGAATAAGTAGATAAAACAAGCCCAAAGCGTATCTAATTGATACGAATTAATAGATACTTATGAGGATATATGTACTGTATGCGCTTATGTATCATACTATATATGTGTATATACATGTATGTGTAGATTACCATATAGAACTAGGAGTTTGAATATGTGTGTGTGAATCTGTGGGCGGATCAGTATGTATATTATTCATAATCAGAAATTCAATCAATTGAAACAGTGAAAAGAAATTGTGTGTGATTCTCTCTATTCTTATCATGAGTACAATAATGATATGCTATGGTGTACTAATAACACTGTCATATAATTATGAGTGCTTTCAAGCCCCATGTAGTTTAACCAGCCATCAAGAGGACATGGGAGCAAGTAAAACCTAAGCACACCAACATGATTCAGAATGGTGAGTCCATACAATATGTGCCATGGTAATGTATTGAACACATCCATAAGTTTCTTAAGCACCAAATAAACTTTACGAACAGCACGGCATGCAGCGGCATCGCCCACACTGTACAATAATGTACCACTCGCAAAACAGCTCAAGGCTCTGATCCAGTCTGTGAGACGGTCAATGCTCGGCTGTGTGTGGTGTTCACAATGTATGACTCCAGAAGGTCTTGTTAATAAATGATTAATTGTCGGCAGAATCGATAGCGCTCGTATAGGAAGTCATCATGATGTGATAACGGATCTTGGCGATCTCGGTCCGTGTACGTTTTAGTCATCTGTTTTACCGTTACAATACGGACATTTCCGTATTTTCGTTTCATCGAATGAACGGTAAAACAGACGATCAAAACGTACACGGACCGATCTCGATAAAACGCTAATCTAACTAATATCGCTCCTTCATCAATGGGATGAGGAAGGGAGATGACATTTCTTCCCGGGGGAGTGGCAAACTTATCCAGCTTCCTTCAGTGAGCCTGCTCTGGAGCAGGTTCACGCTTATTGATGTGTTGCTATGGTGATTTTGCCAAACTTGCTTCGAGGAACCGAAAAGCCTGACGTATGTGATCTCATCCTCAAACTTATCCGGCTTACTCAGTTAGCGACGTACGAGGAACAGGGCCCTGGCCTCAGTCCATTCTGGCCCCTGTCCTGGTGCTGTGGTGAGTTTCAGACATATTCCTCCTCTTGTTGCCGTCTGACTACTTACCCCTTATTTGAGGTGGTAAGTAGTCACAATCTTAAATTGTATTATTTTGCAGCATGGTGTGCCCTTTTAATCTCTGTTTATCATTTGTAGGTTCACCTGCTGCTGTTTTGCTGCCTTATTTTGTTTGTTTGTTTTGCTGCCTCCATTTGACCTGTTTTGTCTGTTTTGCTGCCTTATTTTGCCTGGTTTGTCTGCTTGTTTTACCTCCTTTTTACTTGTTCTGCATGTTTTGATGATTTTCCTTTAATCCTTTAATAAATATGATGTTAATTTTACGAAACACGTCTGTCCAAATATCGGTAGTGAATCTGTGTGCCCTTAATACATTCTAAACTATATATTAGGGTCGTTACGTTTATATTTCCCGGGGTGTAAGTCCCCAGGTGGTGTTGTTGGTTCCCTTTAAATCCCCCCCCCCCTCCCCCTAAGGCCAAGCTACATGAAGATGTAAAATATAGTTGAAGATTTAAAAAAAAAAGTTAGGGTTAGGGTTAGAAAGTCAAAAGAAAGAAAAGCTGGTAACCTAAACACATCCTGTGTTGCATGCAGCTTGATTCTTTCGAAGTGCAGATGTATTTTGTCACTGCATGAAGATATTCACTTTCTGTTTCACACATGTGGAGGAACCCTCTGCTCTTTGTCACACAATTTGGAACCAATCAGAGCTTCTCATGAAACTACAAAAGTTCAAGTGTATCGTCCCCCATTCAGCCTGGCTTTATTTTACACTTCATTTATGTGTGTTCCAATATCTGTCAGTTGCACACACCAAGTGTGCAACATCTGATTCAATGAATAACTTTTTTACAACATATAGAATCAGTTATCAGATGTTGCACACACCAAGTGTGCAACATCTGATTCAATGAATAACTTTTTTACAACATATAGAATCAGTTATCGGATGCTGCACACACCAAGTGTGCAACATCTGATTCAATGAATAACTTTTTTACAACATATAGAATCAGTTATGAGATGTTGCACACACCAAGTGTGCAACATCTGATTCAATGAATAACTTTTTTACAACATATAGAATCAGTTATCAGATGTTGCACACACCAAGTGTGCAACATCTGATTCAATGAATAACTTTTTTACAACATATAGAATCAGTTATCGGATGTTGCACACACCAAGTGTGCAACATCTGATTCAATGAATAACTTTTTTACAACATATAGAATCAGTTATCGGATGTTGCACACACCAAGTGTGCAACATCTGATTCAATGAATAACTTTTTTCATGCACACACTTTTTGTGTGCACACCAAGTGTGCACACAACTAAGAAACGGTCACACAAAAAAGATGGGGCCAGATACTACACAGGTGAGTACTGTTTTGAGTCTTGTTGTTGAAGATACGTCGTCTTCGATGCTGACAACCGCTGACTGAGTCGGTGAAATCGA
Organism: Leptoclinus maculatus; assembly: GCA_032191485.1. NCBI lineage: Eukaryota > Metazoa > Chordata > Actinopteri > Perciformes > Stichaeidae > Leptoclinus > Leptoclinus maculatus. Next base: position 2,041,466 of record JAVDOI010000034.1, on the reverse strand, counting down.
CTCAGGATCCATACTCGAATGTATTGAGTCAGAAGTTGTTGAAGATACGTCGTCTTCGATGCTGACAACCGCTGACTGAGTTGGTGGAATCGACTCAGGTGTCGAACTCAGGCTTGAACCTGCCGATGTTGGTGATGGCTTTGCCCACAGACGAGAAAAACTTGCAGATGGTGCTGCGCTTTTTGGGTGGTGTCATCAGGTGATCTTTGAAAAAGGAGGCAATGTAGTTCCCAAGTTCTGGTGTCTCTAATTTCATGTCAAACTGCACCATTTCTACATCGCCCCACTTCTTACAAAGGTCCTGGAAAATGGCCTTGTCAAGTTTTTTTAAATGTTTTGAGGTGGGATCAAAATCAACATCCTGGACATTGATCCACGTTCTTTCAATCAGATGCTTAATGATGGCCTCACAGTTTGTAATGGTGAGGTTGTCTCTTGCCTTCTTAAATATTCGCAAAACCAGCGCCACCACAAATGTCTGAACAGACACTTTCCTTAGTACTTCCTTTGCTGCATTTGTTTCCTCACATACTGAGTCAGGAGTTGAAGATACGTCGTCTTCGATGCTGACAACCGCTGAATGAGTCGGTGAGTCAGGAGTATCAAAGTCAAAGTCCATTTCGTGTGAGTCGATCTCGAACATCTCCTCCAGGAGAGTCCGCAGGTACACTGCTGTATCTATCATACTGAACTGATTACAAGCAATTTGAAAAGTAAAGTCAGAAGTTGTCGAAGATACGTCGTCTTCGATGCTGACAACCACTGAATGAGTCGGTGAAATCGACTCAGGATCCATACTCGAATGTATTGAGTCAGAAGTTGTTGAAGATACGTCGTCTTCGATGCTGACAACCGCTGACTGAGTCGGTGAAATCGACTCAGGATCCATACTCGAATGTATTGAGTCAGAAGTTGTTGAAGATACGTCGTCTTCGATGCTGACAACCGCTGAATGAGTCGGTGAGTCAGGAGTATCAAAGTCAAAGTCCATTTCGTGTGAGTCGATCTCGAACATCTCCTCCAGGAGAGTCCGCAGGTACACTGCTGTATCTATCATACTGAACTGATTACAAGCAATTTGAAAAGTAAAGTCAGAAGTTGTCGAAGATACGTCGTCTTCGATGCTGACAACCGCTGACTGAGTCGGTGAAATCGACTCAGGATCCATACTCGAATGTATTGAGTCAGAAGTTGTTGAAGATACGTCGTCTTCGATGCTGACAACCGCTGACTGAGTCGGTGGAATCGACTCAGGATCCATAGTCGAATGTATTGAGTCAGAAGTTGTTGAAGATACGTCGTCTTCGATGCTGACAACCGCTGAATGAGTCGGTGAGTCAGGAGTATCAAAGTCAAAGTCCATTTCGTGTGAGTCGATCTCGAACATCTCCTCCAGGAGAGTCCGCAGGTACACTGCTGTATCTATCATACTGAACTGATTACAAGCAATTTGAAAAGTCTTAGTGTATTCGTGCTGTAGTGTAATGTCTAAATGTAATGTGTTTGTCAAAGGGCTAAGCTTGGGTCAGATATAGAGTCAGATATCAAAGCCACTTGACTGGCTTTGATATCTGGCTTTGTGACGTCACAAAGGTTCAAAAACAGAACGCAAAAAAGGAACGCGACGCCGCGTTCGTTGCCAAGCAACGGTCGCTGTAGTTACTTGGATACTTCCGGTTCAGGTAACCGTCATGTTGTGATGATGTCAGCAATGTGCGCCAGAGACTGAACAATAAAGTTGGCGCCCTCTGAGACAAACTGGTATCATTCGTTTTACTTAGACACTTAAATGTCAGTAAACACAGAATACTACAGTCGCGACGCGACCTGGAAATAAAAAGGAAGCACGCGAACCTCTTCTTCCGCACATGAGAGCATGAGTGAAAGAGCTGATTTCAGATCAGCCTGACCTCACAATCAGACAGCAGACTAGCGGGAAAGGGAAGCAGTACATGCGAAGCTTCTCTAGTAGCTGTACACCAGACAGGTTTGGCTAGCTGGATGCAGTCATGCTAATAACTTATTTAGCTTTTTAAAACAACGGGGACAGATCCAGCACGGACAGTTAGGGAGTGAGGGATGAGGGATGAGGAGGTAAGGAGACATGAGAACAGGGCACACATGGAGAACTCTGTCAAGCTACATTATAGGCAAAGTGAACATCTTCTTGTACATAGTTGTCCTCAGTCTCATCTGCTTAACTTGGCCATGGAGGCATCAACATTTAATAGAGATGGTAAATCAACAGTGAAAACTCATCATAGCTTAATTTAACATCAGTATTCCTAATTACACTTCATGTTTACTTCTCCTGATCTTTACCTCCTATAACAAGGTCCATAGGGGCATCTCAATGAATAAACATGTTCTATTATATTATATTATAGTTTATATATATATAATGTATATGTGTTTTATATTATACTGAATATATATATTATTATATTATACTGAATTGCCTGTGAGGGTGACTAAAATAAGATGTCCTGACATGTTTGTTTAAGTGTTATTTACTGCTTTTTTTCGTGTTGGAATAAATGTTAAATATTTAACTGCAAAGTAGTAATGCGTGTTGAATACCTTCATTTGTTTTGCATTAAATCATTCTGGGATGTTTGCTGAAATTGATTGGATGTGGCACAGCCCTACCTAGAACATTTTCCACCAGCCGCCACTGATAGCCATACTAATAAGAGCGATATTAATACCAGACAAATAGTATTAATCAAATAAGTGTAACAATAATGATTAGTAAAAGTGGTCTGAATTGAATGAAATAATGGTTATAATACAGTAATCAACAACGTTCACTATGATCTATTTGTTACAGTTACTAAACAGAATTTGATTATGGTTGATGAAAGAAGAAAGACTGGAGAATGGGGAGAAGCAAGGCAAAACTAGAAACCATGAATTTGACTGTGGGTGCCACTTCCATTATTTGGTAATGGGGTCAAAACGCCTTACAGCAAAAGCTGTGGTATGTGGACAGACTGTGGCACCAGCACTAAATCCCTCACAATAGAAACTCTCTCAGGCATTGAGGCCAAAAGGTCCAACTGTCAGTTGACGGAGCTCTCAAAGAGGAAACTGCAGGTAACTAAAAAGAAGTGTCAACACTGGTATTATGTCACGTCATGGTCAGGGTAGAGTATAGAGAAGTCCAATATGTCTTCATTTATTTCAGTATGTACACTGTACAAACAAGTCCCACTCATTGTCAAATATACACAGCATTGTTCAAAAGAGGAGGTCATCTCTGCTTTATGCACACTGTAAACCCAGATTTAGTGCTCATTAATTATGCTTTCATGTTTTATAAAACAGCAGTGTCATTACTAAATCTATTTAGTTGTTTACACTATTCAGCTGACATATTGAGTGCAATGATCATATTTAGCAGAGATAACTTAGTATGTTACATTTCTGTAAGGGAGGGGCCCATTTGAAATTCACTCCAATAAGAAAAAGTGCGGTGGCCAGTGCATGGCGAAGGGTCGAAAGTAGTCTGCTCGTCCTGGCTGCTGCGTCCGACCGCGTAATGTTACTGCAACTGGGTTGTTGAGCTGAAAGTTGAACTAAAAGTTTTCCTATGTTCCGTTTTTACAGGTTCTTGTGAACATGAAGTGGAAGTATTGTGAGTTTATAACTGGGAAAAGGTGTTTCAACATTACAGGCCCATTACATGCCCTTAAGGTCCACTCTAAGATTCACCAGAAAGCTCAAGATGCACAACTGTGTGAAACTGCCCACCTTTCACTGTCAGTTATGTGATTTTTCTGCACCCCGCACAGATGAAGTTTTTTCACTCACCTGTGCAGTACATATTTAACAGTTAATCACAGAGTCCACTGTCTATATAAAGGATGTAACTTTCATACTAATGTGTACTCACTTAATTGTGTACACGTTTAATGCACATAGAGGTAAACAGCACAGAACAGACAATTGGAGGATGTTCAAGACAGAAATTCTGTCTCTGGTAGTGTAACTATTGAAATGGCCCAAGAAGAACACGGACCTCCAAATGACGCCACTGATTTAGAGGACAGTGCGGATTCCAGTCGGGAAGCTACTGAGGTTCATGATCTGGGGAAACAGTTGGAGCACAACTTAGCAGCTCTTTTTTTTAAAGATGCAAACAATCCTTATTTAGTCTTGACATGTGACACTGGAGCATTGACAAAGCTTTCACAACAGACTACGGTCGGTACATGTCCATTATGCATTTGCATTGTTTTTCGCAGCTGATGTAATGACATGTCACAGAAAGTGCTACTGTAGTAGTTGTGCAATACAATCAAAATTGTGTTTGGTTGGTTCAGCTTTCTCGTTCATTTTCTTGTCCATCTAGCTGTGTAACTTGTGTCGTCGCTTTTTCCCCCCAAAAGACTACAGAGCCAGCTGATATTCAACTGTTGTCCTTGGTGACAATCCCACAGACTTCTACAAACCAGCCTTTGTAAGTAACCTCTTACTTTACCAAACAGCATCTAAAAGGACCATGACAGTATCATTTAGAACTGTCAACATTATCTCATGAACCCTGTGAGCATAGTTTTATACAACTAAAGATTACTACTTTGCTCCTTATCACTAGTACAATCTGTCCTCTGAGTCAGTTTCTGTGTGTCCCTACATCTCAGTCCAGCCTCGTTTAAGATCATCGTTGGAGAAATTGTGATGGACAACATTCAAGACCTGCCAAAAGCTATGTGCCTTCTGTTTGGACTTGCATACTAACTGCATCTCAACTACCCCAAGTCTATGACATTCCAGTTCATCCAACAGGTACCTCTCACACTGGGCAGCAGTGAACTAAAACCAAGTTAACAAACCTTGAATAACCAGCTCGCAATGTAAATAATGTATGTCAAGTATACTGTGAGAAGCCATGGCTGCTTTAGATTTTTCCATGGCGCACCATGCAGCTGCAGCTAGGGGGTGAATATAGGTCCGTATATATGAGGTGTCCTCTAAGGAGGCCACACACACACACACACACTCAAAATACGTAAGATGCTGCCATTTAAAAATGTTTTAGCAGAGCCTCTGTTTTTCTACCTGTCTGAATGCAAATATTTACATTTCAGTGCGTGTGTATTATTAGGATTGTAGTTTGGTATAGCATCGGATTCACACCTTTTTCATAATGCATTCATTTATTCAGGTTTGTCTTACTTTATTTATTTGTCTGTGCACACTCAGAACATTCCTGCTCCTCAAAGGACGCGGCCGACGTAGACCGCGAAGGCTGGGTCCTCCGATGGATGCAGCTGCTGGATTGGGACACAGCTTTAGTCGGTCTCCCGTACTTCCACGAGGCAGAAGTGCTGAGGTTAAAAGAACTGTGCTGATACTCTGTTACCCCCTGCTGGACGCTGTGACACGTTGCTCTGAGACCCACATGGCCAAGAGGCTTGTGCTGGTTTTCAGGAGAACACAGCAGCTGTCTGAATGGATGCACAAAGGGCCACTCCACCAATTTTACATGTCAAAGTAAATTTACTAGTCACGTACTTTTTGGCCTGTAACGTTTTATAATTACAGGGTTACTTCGAACATGTCTTACCCAATGATGTCGTCAAAGTTATCTCAGATTAAAAATGCCATCATACCTGCCAATATCAGATGGGTAACGGGTCTCCCTCCCATACATAGGAAAATATGGAAAGTATTTTGTTGTTGTTGTTTTGTGCGTAGGCTAAATACAGTTGACTGTATACATTTGTCCCAGTCATGTGGAGAAGATCATTTTTTTAGTATCATGGTTCTTATTCCATTGTTGATGTGACCAAAAATACAGTATTATCACTTGTCTCAGAATTCAACTTACTTTGTTGACAAATTCTTTGCCACGGTCGGTCAGGATACGTTTGGGGCGCCATACTTACAAAAAACCATTATGCACAATGTAACTTCTTCAGCTCTCTTAGTTCTTAAATGGTAGACTTAAAGCCACTTTGGGAAGTAGTCCACCATGACACAGATGAATATGGAACCATTGTTGGTGCATTTCAGCTTGCCAACAAGATCCATCCAGACTATTCCGAAGGGTTCAGTCACCGAATGCAAACCAAAGCTTAACACCAACAAGACTTCCATACAACATGTTAAATTGAATGTCTTCATTCACCTCTATGGGTTTATACTGAATCTTCTCCTTTATAGAGGTCCTCTTTTTTTGGCAGGCCAACATCTACATATTGAATAACTCGTGAAAGGAACTCCTCCAAGCACGCAGAAAAGCAAACAAGGACATAAAATAAAGACTCAACAGTGAAAAACGTAATGTCATTTTACATTTCTCCAAAGGATTCCGTACCAGTAAGTCTTCCTCTGCAAAGCCTAAGTCATCAATGACTGGTTGGGCAGCTGCTGTCAGAAGCATCTGAATGTTTTGAAAATGTTTCTCAACATTTTCACCACTGCACGGACTCTAACAGCTCGGTAGCACTAACTACGACTTCATCGAGCCGTTTCAGCGTCGTAGCCTGTGTCATCAGCCGGAGGACATGCATGCACACATGGTAGTGTTTTGTGGCAATGTGTCTACAATAGTAGAATCACTATGCCACTATATTACAGTGGCGGGCCGTCAGGGCCTGCATAGCCTTCTCTGCTGGCCTAAACAGAATCACAAAGTTATAGCTATTTTATAATTTAATAATTTTTCTTAAATACACGACATGTATTATAATTTATACAAATATTTTTCCCATTATCTTATTTTCTCATTGCACAGCTACTGTCTTCCTCAGTTGCTCTGCTTCCAGTGCAGCTTGTTTTAAGTAGAGCTTTTATTCAATCAGATTTCACCTCTGTGTCTCTAGGTAAGAAGAGAGGCCCGAGGCCTGCAGACTCACAAGTGCAGTTTAAGTGAATGGGGACGATATTGTTGATTGTCATAGTGTTCAACCAATCAGATCTTTATGTAGCACCCCTTCACTCTATAGAGAGTAGACCTAGGTTACCCTTTACACTGGAGGGATAGGGTGTTTGGGTTCGGTATCTCAAGGTAGCTACCACGGTTTACCTGATTTGGGTGATTTTTAAATTACCCTCCGAATAAACAAATAAACTGTTAAACATTAGCATTAGATTAAATAACTGACCACAGACAACTGATTTGGGATGAAAAAAACATACATGTTTACTGAGTGCTTTTTATAATGGTCAAATAATATTAACCCTTTCGGGGGACAAAAAACAAAACAACAATAACACACTACAGCAGACCCAGTGTATAAAACAAAGTACTTAACTTTAAACAAATGGGCCCACACACACACTCACTCTCATTAAAATAATAAACGTTGCAGGCCTGTAAGCTCGGGGCGGTGCTTCCTCCCACGTCCTGATCCTCAGCTGAGCAAAAAACACCAAAAGTCTAAAACCTCAACAGTTCATCTTCAGTCTTGTAGTCCAAAATATTGTCCAAAATATTGAAAAAACACGTTGACAAACGGAGGTGACGGCAACGGCGATGAAGTCCTCGTCGAAACACACCAACCGTCCTGTCCTGTCAACAGTGACGTCCTCTGATCCAGCAACTCACCATAGAACAACTTTTCACAGAAACCCTCGGCAACTTTTACTGATATGAAACAATCAATGTGCCGTGCTGTCCATAGTTAACCGTTTTGTTATCTAAAACTAAACATTTAAAACAAACTATCTACCCTCGCAGTTCTCTGGCGTTCGTTATATATATCCCTCTCTTCTCTCTCCTCCTTCCTTCGCGGTTCCCCTTTTTTCCCGCTTCTCCTCTTAACCCCGCCCTCTCCTTCACCTACGACCAATTAACGTAGGTGGGGCTGAATGACACCCAGAGCAACCAATCACAACACATTGCTCAAACTGAAAACACTATCAGTGGGTTTTCCCTTCTTTTTTTTTACTCTGGTAAAATGAATTACCGTTAATATTGTTTTAAGTTGTTTTCTTCAAAAACCTAACTTATTAACCCCAGGGCTACATTTAGTTTGACATGTTGGGCGTATTATTTGAGTGTCAGAGCCGGCTAGCCCCATACTAGCCCGCCCACAACTACGTCAGCATTACGTGCATCTCAGTTTTCAGGAGCAGCTCTGCAGTGAGATGCAGCGTGTGCTGTGATTGGTCAGTGGGCGAGCACGTGACTATTGTGAAACGAAATTTACAGCAGCGGCTTAGTCTGAGTAGTGAGACTTCAAATTGAAAGATATGCAAGAAATTATGACATTATGGCTCATTGAGCCATAATTGATTTCTTAACTATTACTGAGCTAAGAGTAATTTGAAATTCATCATGACTTTACTTTTTACTGTTAAGTGTTAACTTGAAGAAGCCTGTCATAAATCGTAAGACTACGTAAGCAGCTTCATCCAAGGATTTGGCAATGTTAAGTTGTCGACCATATATGGACCTGGGGGTGGAAGATGCTCGAAGAAATAAGGTATAAATAGGAGGATACCACAGAGACAGAGGTTCTGTCTTTTGGTAGGCTTTTTGGTCAGCAGGAGATGATCATGACAGCTGATGAGGAAGTCAAGACCATAATCATGGCTAAATCTAACACCGCCACCGCTGCGAGGGCTAGACAAGAAGCATATATGGCAAAATATCGCAGACAAGTTAAATCCGTAAGTGTTGGGAAAATGTATAGGCTAATTTTAAGTGCCTCATCACCCCAATCAATCAGATTATATTTATTTAAATGTGCGGCAGTAGGCTTAATGGAATGCATCATCGAATGAGATCTTATAGCGAAAATAATGATCTCAACTCTTTCAGAATAAGTAGATAAAACAAGCCCAAAGCGTATCTAATTGATACGAATTAATAGATACTTATGAGGATATATGTACTGTATGCGCTTATGTATCATACTATATATGTGTATATACATGTATGTGTAGATTACCATATAGAACTAGGAGTTTGAATATGTGTGTGTGAATCTGTGGGCGGATCAGTATGTATATTATTCATAATCAGAAATTCAATCAATTGAAACAGTGAAAAGAAATTGTGTGTGATTCTCTCTATTCTTATCATGAGTACAATAATGATATGCTATGGTGTACTAATAACACTGTCATATAATTATGAGTGCTTTCAAGCCCCATGTAGTTTAACCAGCCATCAAGAGGACATGGGAGCAAGTAAAACCTAAGCACACAAACATGATTCAGAATGGTGAGTCCATACAATATGTGCCATGGTAATGTATTGAACACATCCATAAGTTTCTTAAGCACCAAATAAACGTTACGAACAGCACGGCATGCAGCGGCATCGCCCACACTGTACAATAATGTACCACTCGCAAAACAGCTCAAGGCTCTGATCCAGTCTGTGAGACGGTCAATGCTCGGCTGTGTGTGGTGTTCACAATGTATGACTCCAGAAGGTCTTGTAAATAAATGATTCCTTGTCGGCAGAATCGATAGCGCTCGTATAGGAAGTCATCATGATGTGATAACGGATCTTGGCGATCTCGGTCCGTGTACGTTTTAGTCATCTGTTTTACCGTTACAATACGGACATTTCCGTATTTTCGTTTCATCGAATGAACGGTAAAACAGACGATCAAAACGTACACGGACCGATCTCGATAAAACGCTAATCTAACTAATATCGCTCCTTCATCAATGGGATGAGGAAGGGAGATGACATTTCTTCCCGGGGGAGTGGCAAACTTATCCAGCTTCCTTCAGTGAACCTGCTCTGGAGCAGGTTCACGCTTATTGATGTGTTGCTATGGTGATTTTGCCAAACTTGCTTCGAGGAACCGAAAAGCCTGACGTATGTGATCTCATCCTCAAACTTATCCGGCTTACTCAGTTAGCGACGTACGAGGAACAGGGCCCTGGCCTCAGTCCATTCTGGCCCCTGTCCTGGTGCTGTGGTGAGTTTCAGACATATTCCTCCTCTTGTTGCCGTCTGACTACTTACCCCTTATTTGAGGTGGTAAGTAGTCACAATCTTAAATTGTATTATTTTGCAGCATGGTGTGCCCTTTTAATCTCTGTTTATCATTTGTAGGTTCACCTGCTGCTGTTTTGCTGCCTTATTTTGTTTGTTTGTTTTGCTGCCTCCATTTGACCTGTTTTGTCTGTTTTGCTGCCTTATTTTGCCTGGTTTGTCTGCTTGTTAGGGCCCGAGCGGCCGACAACGTCGGGCCTGCGAAGGCCCTATTGAAATTGTAAGGGTTATTAGGGCCCGAGCGGCCGACAACGTCGGGCCTGCGAAGGCCCTATTGTAATTGTAAGGTTTTTTATTATTATTATTTTTATTTTTGTGGGAAGGGAGCTTTTTGGGGTACTTGCCATGCATGAAAACTCAAAATTTTTGCACAGTTGTCAGATCTGGTGCAGAAAATTATCTGCCATGAATTTCATATTTGGGTGTAAAAAGATGGCTCTCTAGCGCCCCCTACAAGTCGGACCGGTGAGCCCCGTCGGCCACTATGCCCGATTTAGTTGAAATTCAACAGACATATCCAGTCAACTTAGATCTACAAAAAATCCTCTCAGACCCCTAAGCTCCGCCTACTTAGATTTTCCGCCATCTTGAATTTAGTGAAAAACACATTCTTGCAAACTCCTCCTACACGCTGGGTCCGATTACTACAGAATTTGCTGTGGATCATTAATGGACCTACGTCATCTAAAATTATCAAAAGCTTTTTGATATCTCTTAGCGTTTACAAGATATGGACCAATAAACTTCTTAGGGGCGTGGCATAATATCAATACACATAACTTCTCAACCATTTGTCCTAAATTCCCAAAATCTTCAGCATATGTGCACATCGCATCCTGTAACATACCCTTAGAATTTATTTGTATTCGACTGATAGGGGGCGCTACAGTAAACCCGCAAAGTTGTGCTTTTTGTCACTTTTTGCATTTTTCAGCCTTCGCACTTCAACGAACTCCTCCTACAGATTTTATGCGATCAACGTACAATTTGGGCAGGATGCTCTTAAGACCTTTGTGATTAAAAATTATCAAAATCGTGAGTTTTCATCGAAGAACCTGGACGTGGCGTTGCGGCCATTTTGCCTCATTGTTTATGAAAAAGGAAGTTGTTATAACTCCAAGGTACATTATCCAATCCACACAAAACTTCTCATGCATGATGCTACTTCAAGCCTGAACAGATTTCAATTAAAAAAAATGCAATAATTCTTAGCGCCGCCTACTGGCGACAGGAAATGTAAAATTTTATACTTTTCTTTACTCCTCTTAGCCAGGTGACCTTATGAGTCTCAAATTTTGTAAGGATAGCCTCAAGACATTGATTAAAAATCGCCATGAAAAATTTTGAGTTTTCGTTGAACGCTGTTGCCGTGGCGACGCATCGTTCGCCATAAAAAAGGAAGCTGATGGTTTAGTAGCTTAGGATGCTCAATAATTCATAAAACTTTGTACATCTGTCAAAGGCATTGGAAGGAATATTCAATATGATTTGTGGCTTTGGCCGTTTTAAATTGCCTCTGTAGCGCCCCCTACAATATTTAAAAAGGAAGCTGATGGTTTAGTGGCTTAGGATGCTCATAAACTCATGAAACTTTGTACATCTGTCAAAGGCATTGGAAGGAATATTGTATGTGATTTGTGGCCTTAATTGTTTTAAATTGCCTCTGTAGCGCCCCCTACAATATTTCAAAAGGAAGCTGATGGTTTAGTGGCTTAGGATGCTCATAAACTCATGAAACTTTGTACATCTGTCAAAGGCATTGGAAGGAATATTCTATATGAGTTTTGGCTTTTGTCGTTTTAAATTGCCTCTGTAGCGCCCCCTACAATATTTCAAAAGGAAGCTGATGGTTTAGTAGCTTAGGATGCTCATAAACTCATGAAACTTTGTACATCTGTCAAAGGCATTGGAAGGAATATTCTATATGAGTTTTGGCTTTGGCCGTTTTAAATTGCCTCTGTAGCGCCCCCTACAATATTTAAAAAGGAAGCTGGTGGTTTAGTGGCTTAGGATGCTCAAAAACTCATGTAACTTTGTAGATGTGTCAAAGGCATTGTAACAAATATTTTGTATGATTTCTGGCCTTGGCCGTTTTAAATTGCCTCTGTAGCGCCCCCTACAATATTTCAAAAGAGCAGCCCCAGCGCTACGTTTGAGCTGCATGTATGAAACTTTGTAGTCACGTGTATCCTATGGAGACTTAAAAATAAGTCTCTTGGATCCATGCTCTAAACCCTACCGGAAGTCCGCCACTTTGATTTATGTGTGAATTTTCCCTTGATTTTGGACAATTTATAGGCGCTACACTTTAACAAACTCCTCCTAGGGACTTTGTCTGATCCTCTTCAAATTTTGTCAGTACAATCTCAAGACCGTTGTGATTAAAAATTATCAAAAGCTTTACGTTTAACGGCACGGCTTAGCCGTAGCGGGCGGCTACTTTGAGTGATTCCCCGTGAAAAAAGCTGATGTAACTCAGCTGGACTTGTTCCAAACGGTCCCAAACTTCACACGCTTGATAACACTCACTGCCCGAGGATGTCTACAAGCTAATTTTCACTAGTACTCACAGCGCCACCTGCTGGCGAAAGGAAATCTGCATTTTGTGACAAACGCCATCCGATTAACACGACTTTCACACAACGTGGTTTACGTTTGACACAGAGCTACGTAATGCACGTGTTCCGTAGCACCAGGCAGCAGATACGGGAAGCACCGGACTGTTTGCAAAGCATCGTTTCCAGCATCAGGCGGTCCACGCGGGATCAAAAACGTCTCGCTCGCAGACGCGCCGTCCGACGGTCGCGCGCGTTCTCGGACACGCAGGAGGGAGTCCCGCCGGCAACCCCGACGCGCGGAGGATGCGAGGGCCCGTTCATCGCTGCTCGCAGCTTTAATTAGGGCCCGAGCGGCCGACAACGTCGGGCCTGCGAAGGCCCTATTGTAATTGTAAGGTTTTTTATTATTATTATTTTTATTTTTGTGGGAAGGGAGCTTTTTGGGGTACTTGCCATGCATGAAAACTCAAAATTTTTGCACAGTTGTCAGATCTGGTGTAGAAAATTATCTGCCATGAATTTCATATTTGGGTGTAAAAAAATGGCTCTCTAGCGCCCCCTACAAGTCGGACCGGTGAGCCCCATCGGCCAGTATGCCCGATTTACTTGAAATTCAACACACATGTCCAATCAAGCTATATCTACAAAAAATCCTCTCAGACCCCTAAGCTCCGCCTACTTAGATTTTCCGCCATCTTGAATTTAGTGAAAAACACATTCTTTCGAACTCCTCCTACACGCTGAGTCCGATTACTACAGAATTTTCTATGGATCATTAATGGACCTATGTCATCTAAAATTATCAAAAGCTTTTTGATATCTCTTAGCGTTTACAAGATATGGACCAATAAACTTCTTAGGGGCGTGGCATAATATCAATACACATAACTTCTCAACCATTTGTCCTAAATTCCCAAAATCTTCAGCATATGTGCACATCGCATCCTGTAACATACCCTTAGAATTTATTTGTATTCGACTGCTAGGGGGCGCTACAGTAAACCCGCAAAGTTGTGCTTTTTGTCACTTTTTGCATTTTTCAGCCTTCGCACTTCAACGAACTCCTCCTACACATTTTATGCGATCAACGTACAATTTGGTCAGGATGCTCTTAAGACCTTTGTGATTAAAAATTATCAAAATCGTGAGTTTTCATCGAAGAACCTTGACGTGGCGTTGCGGCCATTTTGCCTCATTGTTTATGAAAAAGGAAGTCGTTATAACTCCAAGGTACATTATCCAATCCACACAATACTTCTCATGCATGATGCTACTTTAAGCCTGAACAGATTTCAGTTGAAAAAAATGCAATAATTCATAGCGCCGCCTACTGGCTAAAGGAAATGTAAAATTTTATACTTTTCTTTACTCCTCTTAGCCAGGTGACCTTATGAGTCTCAAATTTTGTAAGGATAGCCTCAAGACATTGATGAAAAATCGCCATGAAAAAGTTTGAGTTTTCGTTGAACGCTGTTGCCGTGGCGACGCGTCGTACGCCATGAAAAAGGAAACTGATGGTTTATTAGCTTAGGATGCTCAATAATTCATAAAACTTTGTACATCTGTCAAAGGCATTGAAAGGAATATTCTATATGACTTTTGGCTTTGGCCGTTTTAAATTGCCTCTGTAGCGCCCCCTACAATATTTCAAAAGGAAGCTGATGGTTTAGTGGCTTAGGATGCTCATAAACTCATGAAACTTTGTACATCTGTCAAAGGCATTGGAAGGAATATTCTCTATGAGTTTTGGCTTTGGTCGTTTTAAATTGCCTCTGTAGCGCCCCCTACAATATTTCAAAAGGAAGCTGATGATTTAGTGGCTTAGGATGCTCATAAACTCATGAAACTTTGTACATCCGTCAAAGGCATTGGAAGGAATATTCTATATGAGTTTTGGCTTTGGCCGTTTTAAATTGCCTCTGTAGCGCCCCCTACAATATTTAAAAAGGAAGCTGATGATTTAGTGGCTTAGGATGCTCATAAACTCATGAAACTTTGTACATCCGTCAAAGGCATTGGAAGGAATATTCTATATGAGTTTTGGCTTTGGCCGTTTTAAATTGCCTCTGTAGCGCCCCCTACAATATTTAAAAAGGAAGCTGGTGGTTTAGTGGCTTAGGATGCTCAAAAACTCATGAAACTTTGTAGATGTCTCAAAGGCATTGTAACAAATATTTTGTATGATTTCTGGCCTTGGCCGTTTTAAATTGCCTCTGTAGCGCCCCCTACAATATTTCAAAAGAGCAGCCCCAGCGCTACGTTTGGGCTGCATGTATGAAACTTTGTAGTCACGTGTATCCTATGGAGACTTAAACATAAGTCTCTTGGGACCATGCTCTAAACCCTACCGAAAGTCCAACACTTTGATTTATGTGTGAATTTTCCCTTGATTTTGGACAATTTATAGGCGCTACACTTTAACAAACTCCTCCTAGGGACTTTGTCTGATCCTCTTCAAATTTTGTCAGTACAGTCTCAAGACCATTGTGATTAAAAATTATCAAAAGCTTTACGTTTAACGGCACGGCTTAGCCGTAGCGGGCGGCTACTTTGAGTGATTCCCCGTGAAAAAAGCTGATGTAACTCAGCTGGACTTGTTCCAAACGGTCCCAAACTTCACACGCTTGATAACACTCATGGCCTGAGGATGTCTACAAGCTAATTTTCACTAGTACTCACAGCGCCACCTGCTGGCGAAAGGAAATCTGCATTTTGTGACAAACGGCATCCGATTAACGCTACTTTTACACAACGTGGTTTGCGTTTGACACAGAGCTACATAATGCACGTGTTCCGTAGCACCAGGCAGCGGATACGGGAAGCACCGGACTGTTTGCAAAGCAACATCTCCAGCATCAGGCGGTCCACGCGGGATCGAAAACGTCTCACTCGCAGACGCGCCGGCCGACGGTCGCACGCGTTCTCGGACACGCAGGAGGGAGTCCCGCCGGCAACCCCGACGCGCGGAGGATGCGAGGGCCCGTTCATCGCTGCTCGCAGCTTTAATTATTCTTATTATTCTGATTCTTATTTTTCATTTTTGGGAGCATTTAGGGGGTACTTGCCATGCATGAAAACTCACCAATTTTTGGGGACTTGTCAGGTCTGGTGGCACTTAGAGTCTGAAAAAGAATGCATCTTTCTGTGTAAAAAATGGCTCTCTAGCGCCCCCTACAAATCGGACCGGCGACGCCCCTCGGCCAGTATGTCCGATTTACTTGAAATTCAACACACATGTCCGACACCACTAGATCTAAAAAAAAGCCTCTCAGACCCCTAAGCTCCGCCTACTTAGATTTTCCGCCATCTTGAATTTAGTGAAAAACACATTTTTGCAAATTACTCCTACACGCTGGGTACGATTACTCCAGAATCTTCTGTGGATCATTATTGGATCTACATCATCTACAATCATGAAAAGCTTTTTGATATTTTTTAGCGTTTACAAGATATGGACCAATAAACTTCTTAGGGGCGTGGCATAATATCAATACACATAACTTCTCAACCATTTGTGCTAAATTCCCAAAATCTTCAGCATATGTGCACATCGCATCCTGTAACATCCCCTACAAATCTTTTTGTATTCGACTGCTAGGGGGCGCTACAGTAAACCCGCAAAGTTGTGCTTTTTGTCACTTTTTGCATTTTTCAGCCTTCGCACTTCAACGAACTCCTCCTACAGATTTTATGCGATCAACGTACAATTTGGTCAGGATGCTCTTAAGACCTTTGTGATTAAAAATTATCAAAATCGTGAGTTTTCATCGAAGAACCTTGACGTGGCGTTGCGGCCATTTTGCCTCATTGTTTATGAAAAAGGAAGTTGTTATAACTCCAAGGTACATTATCCAATCCACACAAAACTTCTCATGCATGATGCTCCTTCAAGCCTGAACAGATTTCAGTTGAACAAAATGCAATAACTCATAGCGCCGCCTACTGGCTAAAGGAAATGTAAAATTGTATACTTTTCTTTACTCCTCTTAGCCAGGTGACCTTATGAGTCTCAAATTTTGTAAGGATAGCCTCAAGACATTGATTAAAAATCGCCATGAAAAATGTTGAGTTTTCGTTGAACGCTGTTGCCGTGGCGACGCATCGTTCGCCATAAAAAAGGAAGCTGATGGTTTAGTAGCTTAGGATGCTCAATAATTCATAAAACTTTGTACATCTGTCAAAGGCATTGAAAGGAATATTCTGTATGATTTTTGGCTTTGGCCGTTTTAAATTGCCTCTGTAGCGCCCCCTACAATATTTCAAAAGGAAGCTGATGGTTTAGTGGCTTATGATGCTCAAAAACTCATGAAACTTTGTATATGTGTCAAAAGCATTGGGACAAATATTTTATATGATTTTTGGCCTTGGCCGATGTAAATTGCCTCTGTAGCGCCCCCTACAATATTTCAAAAGGAAGCTGATGGTTTAGTGGCTTAGGATGCTCATAAACTCATGAAACTTTGTACATCTGTCAAAGGCATTGGAAGGAATATTCTATATGAGTTTTGGCTTTGGTCGTTTTAAATTGCCTCTGTAGCGCCCCCTACAATATTTAAAAAGGAAGCTGATGGTTTAGTGACTTAGGATGCTCAAAAACTCATGAAACTTTGTAGATGTGTCAAAGGCATTGGACCAAATATTTTGTATGAGTTTTGGCTTTGGCCGTTTTAAATTGCCTCTGTAGCGCCCCCTACAATATTTCAAAAGAGCAGCCCCAGCGCTACGTTTGAGCTGCATGTATGAAACTTTGTAGTCACGTGTATCCTATAGAGCCTTAAAAATAAGTCTCTTGGAACCATGCTCTAAACTCTACCGGAAGTCCGGCACTTTGATTTATGTGTGAATTTTCCCTTGATTTTGGACAATTTATCGTCGCTACACTTTAACGAACTCCTCCTAGGGACTTTGTCTGATCCTCTTCAAATTTTGTCAGTACAGTCTCAAGACCGTTGTGATTAAAAATTATCAAAAGCTTTACGTTTAACGGCACGGCTTAGCCGTAGCGGGCGGCTACTTTCAGTGATTCCCCGTGAAAAAATCTGATGTAACTCAGCTGGACTTGTTCCAAACGGTCCCAAACTTCACACGCTTGATAACACTCACTGCCCGAGGATGTCTACAAGCTAATTTTCACTAGTACTCACAGCGCCACCTGCCGGCGAAAGGAAATCTGCATTTTGTGACAAACGCCATCCGATTAACGCAACTTTTACACAACGTGGTTTACATTTGACACAGAGCTACACAATGCACGTGTTCCGTAGCACCAGGCAGCGGATACGGGAAGCACCGGACTGTTTGCAAAGCATCATCTCCAGCATCAGGCGGTCCACGCGGGATCAAAAACGTCTCTCTCGCAGACGCGCCGGCCGACGGTCGCGCGCGTTCTCGGACGCGCAGAAGGGAGTCCCGCCGGCAACCCCGACGCGCGGAGGATGCGAGGGCCCGTTCATCGCTGCTCGCAGCTTTAATTTTACCTCCTTTTTACTTGTTCTGCATGTTTTGATGATTTTCCTTTAATCCTTTAATAAATATGATGTTAATTTTACGAAACACGTCTGTCCAAATATCGGTAGTGAATCTGTGTGCCCTTAATACATTCTAAACTATATATTAGGGTCGTTACGTTTATATTTCCCGGGGTGTAAGTCCCCAGGTGGTGTTGTTGGTTCCCTTTAAATCCCCCCCCCCCCTCCCCCTAAGGCCAAGCTACATGAAGATGTAAAATATAGTTGAAGATTTAAAAAAAAAAGTTAGGGTTAGGGTTAGAAAGTCAAAAGAAAGAAAAGCTGGTAACCTAAACACATCCTGTGTTGCATGCAGCTTGATTCTTTCGAAGTGCAGATGTATTTTGTCACTGCATGAAGATATTCACTTTCTGTTTCACACATGTGGAGGAACCCTCTGCTCTTTGTCACACAATTTGGAACCAATCAGAGCTTCTCATGAAACTACAAAAGTTCAAGTGTATCGTCCCCCATTCAGCCTGGCTTTATTTTACACTTCATTTATGTGTGTTCCAATATCTGTCAGTTGCACACACCAAGTGTGCAACATCTGATTCAATGAATAACTTTTTTACAACATATAGAATCAGTTATCGGATGCTGCACACACCAAGTGTGCAACATCTGATTCAATGAATAACTTTTTTACAACATATAGAATCAGTTATCAGATGTTGCACACACCAAGTGTGCAACATCTGATTCAATGAATAACTTTTTTACAACATATAGAATCAGTTATCGGATGTTGCACACACCAAGTGTGCAACATCTGATTCAATGAATAACTTTTTTCATGCACACACTTTTTGTGTGCACACCAAGTGTGCACACAACTAAGAAACGGTCACACAAAAAAGATGGGGCCAGATACTACACAGGTGAGTACTGTTTTGAGTCTTGTTGTTGAAGATACGTCGTCTTCGATGCTGACAACCGCTGACTGAGTCGGTGAAATCGACTCAGGATCCATACTCGAATGTATTGAGTCAGAAGTTGTTGAAGATACGTCGTCTTCGATGCTGACAACCGCTGACTGAGTTGGTGGAATCGACTCAGGTGTCGAACTCAGGCTTGAACCTGCCGATGTTGGTGATGGCTTTGCCCACAGACGAGAAAAACTTGCAGATGGTGCTGCGCTTTTTGGGTGGTGTCATCAGGTGATCTTTGAAAAAGGAGGCAATGTAGTTCCCAAGTTCTGGTGTCTCTAATTTCATGTCAAACTGCACCATTTCTACATCGCCCCACTTCTTACAAAGGTCCTGGAAAATGGCCTTGTCAAGTTTTTTTAAATGTTTTGAGGTGGGATCAAAATCAACATCCTGGACATTGATCCACGTTCTTTCAATCAGATGCTTAATGATGGCCTCACAGTTTGTAATGGTGAGGTTGTCTCTTGCCTTCTTAAATATTCGCAAAACCAGCGCCACCACAAATGTCTGAACAGACACTTTCCTTAGTACTTCCTTTGCTGCATTTGTTTCCTCACATACTGAGTCAGGAGTTGAAGATACGTCGTCTTCGATGCTGACAACCGCTGAATGAGTCGGTGAGTCAGGAGTATCAAAGTCAAAGTCCATTTCGTGTGAGTCGATCTCGAACATCTCCTCCAGGAGAGTCCGCAGGTACACTGCTGTATCTATCATACTGAACTGATTACAAGCAATTTGAAAAGTAAAGTCAGAAGTTGTCGAAGATACGTCGTCTTCGATGCTGACAACCACTGAATGAGTCGGTGAAATCGACTCAGGATCCATACTCGAATGTATTGAGTCAGAAGTTGTTGAAGATACGTCGTCTTCGATGCTGACAACCGCTGACTGAGTCGGTGAAATCGACTCAGGATCCATACTCGAATGTATTGAGTCAGAAGTTGTTGAAGATACGTCGTCTTCGATGCTGACAACCGCTGAATGAGTCGGTGAGTCAGGAGTATCAAAGTCAAAGTCCATTTCGTGTGTGTCGATCTCGAACATCTCCTCCAGGAGAGTCCGCAGGTACACTGCTGTATCTATCATACTGAACTGATTACAAGCAATTTGAAAAGTCTTAGTGTATTCGTGCTGTAGTGTAATGTCTAAATGTAATGTGTTTGTCAAAGGGCTAAGCTTGGGTCAGATATAGAGTCAGATATCAAAGCCACTTGACTGGCTTTGATATCTGGCTTTGTGACGTCACAAAGGTTCAAAAACAGAACGCAAAAAAGGAACGCGACGCCGCGTTCGTTGCCAAGCAACGGTCGCTGTAGTTACTTGGATACTTCCGGTTCAGGTAACCGTCATGTTGTGATGATGTCAGCAATGTGCGCCAGAGACTGAACAATAAAGATGGCGCCCTCTGAGACAAACTGGTATCATTCGTTTTACTTAGACACTTAAATGTCAGTAAACACAGAATACTACAGTCGCGACGCGACCTGGAAATAAAAAGGAAGCACGCGAACCTCTTCTTCCGCACATGAGAGCATGAGTGAAAGAGCTGATTTCAGATCAGCCTGACCTCACAATCAGACAGCAGACTAGCGGGAAAGGGAAGCAGTACATGCGAAGCTTCTCTAGTAGCTGTACACCAGACAGGTTTGGCTAGCTGGATGCAGTCATGCTAATAACTTATTTAGCTTTTTAAAACAACGGGGACAGATCCAGCACGGACAGTTAGGGAGTGAGGGATGAGGAGGTAAGGAGACATGAGAACAGGGCACACATGGAGAACTCTGTCAAGCTACATTATAGGCAAAGTGAACATCTTCTTGTACATAGTTGTCCTCAGTCTCATCTGCTTAACTTGGCCATGGAGGCATCAACATTTAATAGAGATGGTAAATCAACAGTGAAAACTCATCATAGCTTAATTTAACATCAGTATTCCTAATTACACTTCATGTTTACTTCTCCTGATCTTTACCTCCTATAACAAGGTCCATAGGGGCATCTCAATGAATAAACATGTTCTATTATATTATATTATAGTTTATATATATATAATGTATATGTGTTTTATATTATACTGAATATATATATTATTATATTATACTGAATTGCCTGTGAGGGTGACTAAAATAAGATGTCCTGACATGTTTGTTTAAGTGTTATTTACTGCTTTTTTTCGTGTTGGAATAAATGTTAAATATTTAACTGCAAAGTAGTAATGCGTGTTGAATACCTTCATTTTTTTTGCATTAAATCATTCTGGGATGTTTGCTGAAATTGATTGGATGTGGCACAGCCCTACCTAGAACATTTTCCACCAGCCGCCACTGATAGCCATACTAATAAGAGCGATATTAATACCAGACAAATAGTATTAATCAAATAAGTGTAACAATAATGATTAGTAAAAGTGGTCTGAATTGAATGAAATAATGGTTATAATACAGTAATCAACAACGTTCACTATGATCTATTTGTTACAGTTACTAAACAGAATTTGATTATGGTTGATGAAAGAAGAAAGACTGGAGAATGGGGAGAAGCAAGGCAAAACTAGAAACCATGAATTTGACTGTGGGTGCCACTTCCATTATTTGGTAATGGGGTCAAAACGCCTTACAGCAAAAGCTGTGGTATGTGGACAGACTGTGGCACCAGCACTAAATCCCTCACAATAGAAACTCTCTCAGGCATTGAGGCCAAAAGGTCCAACTGTCAGTTGACGGAGCTCTCAAAGAGGAAACTGCAGGTAACTAAAAAGAAGTGTCAACACTGGTATTATGTCACGTCATGGTCAGGGTAGAGTATAGAGAAGTCCAATATGTCTTCATTTATTTCAGTATGTACACTGTACAAACAAGTCCCACTCATTGTCAAATATACACAGCATTGTTCAAAAGAGGAGGTCATCTCTGCTTTATGCACACTGTAAACCCAGATTTAGTGCTCATTAATTATGCTTTCATGTTTTATAAAACAGCAGTGTCATTACTAAATCTATTTAGTTGTTTACACTATTCAGCTGACATATTGAGTGCAATGATCATATTTAGCAGAGATAACTTAGTATGTTACATTTCTGTAAGGGAGGGGCCCATTTGAAATTCACTCCAATAAGAAAAAGTGCGGTGGCCAGTGCATGGCGAAGGGTCGAAAGGAGTCTGCTCGTCCTGGCTGCTGCGTCCGACCGCGTAATGTTACTGCAACTGGGTTGTTGAGCTGAAAGTTGAACTAAAAGTTTTCCTATGTTCCGTTTTTACAGGTTCTTGTGAACATGAAGTGGAAGTATTGTGAGTTTATAACTGGGAAAAGGTGTTTCAACATTACAGGCCCATTACATGCCCTTAAGGTCCACTCTAAGATTCACCAGAAAGCTCAAGATGCACAACTGTGTGAAACTGCCCACCTTTCACTGTCAGTTATGTGATTTTTCTGCACCCCGCACAGATGAAGTTTTTTCACTCACCTGTGCAGTACATATTTAACAGTTAATCACAGAGTCCACTGTCTATATAAAGGATGTAACTTTCATACTAATGTGTACTCACTTAATTGTGTACACGTTTAATGCACATAGAGGTAAACAGCACAGAACAGACAATTGGAGGATGTTCAAGACAGAAATTCTGTCTCTGGTAGTGTAACTATTGAAATGGCCCAAGAAGAACACGGACCTCCAAATGACGCCACTGATTTAGAGGACAGTGCGGATTCCAGTCGGGAAGCTACTGAGGTTCATGATCTGGGGAAACAGTTGGAGCACAACTTAGCAGCTCTTTTTTTTAAAGATGCAAACAATCCTTATTTAGTCTTGACATGTGACACTGGAGCATTGACAAAGCTTTCACAACAGACCACGGTCGGTACATGTCCATTATGCATTTGCATTGTTTTTCGCAGCTGATGTAATGACATGTCACAGAAAGTGCTACTGTAGTAGTTGTGCAATACAATCAAAATTGTGTTTGGTTGGTTCAGCTTTCTCGTTCATTTTCTTGTCCATCTAGCTGTGTAACTTGTGTCGTCGCTTTTTCCCCCCAAAAGACTACAGAGCCAGCTGATATTCAACTGTTGTCCTTGGTGACAATCCCACAGACTTCTACAAACCAGCCTTTGTAAGTAACCTCTTACTTTACCAAACAGCATCTAAAAGGACCATGACAGTATCATTTAGAACTGTCAACATTATCTCATGAACCCTGTGAGCATAGTTTTATACAACTAAAGATTACTACTTTGCTCCTTATCACTAGTACAATCTGTCCTCTGAGTCAGTTTCTGTGTGTCCCTACATCTCAGTCCAGCCTCGTTTAAGATCATCGTTGGAGAAATTGTGATGGACAACATTCAAGACCTGCCAAAAGCTATGTGCCTTCTGTTTGGACTTGCATACTAACTGCATCTCAACTACCCCAAGTCTATGACATTCCAGTTCATCCAACAGGTACCTCTCACACTGGGCAGCAGTGAACTAAAACCAAGTTAACAAACCTTGAATAACCAGCTCGCAATGTAAATAATGTATGTCAAGTATACTGTGAGAAGCCATGGCTGCTTTAGATTTTTCCATGGCGCACCATGCAGCTGCAGCTAGGGGGTGAATATAGGTCCGTATATATGAGGTGTCCTCTAAGGAGGCCACACACACACACACACACTCAAAATACGTAAGATGCTGCCATTTAAAAATGTTTTAGCAGAGCCTCTTTTTTTCTACCTGTCTGAATGCAAATATTTACATTTCAGTGCGTGTGTATTATTAGGATTGTAGTTTGGTATAGCATCGGATTCACACCTTTTTCATAATGCATTCATTTATTCAGGTTTGTCTTACTTTATTTATTTGTCTGTGCACACTCAGAACATTCCTGCTCCTCAAAGGACGCGGCCGACGTAGACCGCGAAGGCTGGGTCCTCCGATGGATGCAGCTGCTGGATTGGGACACAGCTTTAGTCGGTCTCCCGTACTTCCACGAGGCAGAAGTGCTGAGGTTAAAAGAACTGTGCTGATACTCTGTTACCCCCTGCTGGACGCTGTGACACGTTGCTCTGAGACCCACATGGCCAAGAGGCTTGTGCTGGTTTTCAGGAGAACACAGCAGCTGTCTGAATGGATGCACAAAGGGCCACTCCACCAATTTTACATGTCAAAGTAAATTTACTAGTCACGTACTTTTTGGCCTGTAACGTTTTATAATTACAGGGTTACTTCGAACATGTCTTACCCAATGATGTCGTCAAAGTTATCTCAGATTAAAAATGCCATCATACCTGCCAATATCAGATGGGTAACGGGTCTCCCTCCCATACATAGGAAAATATGGAAAGTATTTTGTTGTTGTTGTTTTGTGCGTAGGCTAAATACAGTTGACTGTATACATTTGTCCCAGTCATGTGGAGAAGATCATTTTTTTAGTATCATGGTTCTTATTCCATTGTTGATGTGACCAAAAATACAGTATTATCACTTGTCTCAGAATTCAACTTACTTTGTTGACAAATTCTTTGCCACGGTCGGTCAGGATACGTTTGGGGCGCCATACTTACAAAAAACCATTATGCACAATGTAACTTCTTCAGCTCTCTTAGTTCTTAAATGGTAGACTTAAAGCCACTTTGGGAAGTAGTCCACCATGACACAGATGAATATGGAACCATTGTTGGTGCATTTCAGCTTGCCAACAAGATCCATCCAGACTATTCCGAAGGGTTCAGTCACCGAATGCAAACCAAAGCTTAACACCAACAAGACTTCCATACAACATGTTAAATTGAATGTCTTCATTCACCTCTATGGGTTTATACTGAATCTTCTCCTTTATAGAGGTCCTCTTTTTTTGGCAGGCCAACATCTACATATTGAATAACTCGTGAAAGGAACTCCTCCAAGCACGCAGAAAAGCAAACAAGGACATAAAATAAAGACTCAACAGTGAAAAACGTAATGTCATTTTACATTTCTCCAAAGGATTCCGTACCAGTAAGTCTTCCTCTGCAAAGCCTAAGTCATCAATGACTGGTTGGGCAGCTGCTGTCAGAAGCATCTGAATGTTTTGAAAATGTTTCTCAACATTTTCACCACTGCACGGACTCTAACAGCTCGGTAGCACTAACTACGACTTCATCGAGCCGTTTCAGCGTCGTAGCCTGTGTCATCAGCCGGAGGACATGCATGCACACATGGTAGTGTTTTGTGGCAATGTGTCTACAATAGTAGAATCACTATGCCACTATATTACAGTGGCGGGCCGTCAGGGCCTGCATAGCCTTCTCTGCTGGCCTAAACAGAATCACAAAGTTATAGCTATTTTATAATTTAATAATTTTTCTTAAATACACGACATGTATTATAATTTATAAAAATATTTTTCCCATTATCTTATTTTCTCATTGCACAGCTACTGTCTTCCTCAGTTGCTCTGCTTCCAGTGCAGCTTGTTTTAAGTAGAGCTTTTATTCAATCAGATTTCACCTCTGTGTCTCTAGGTAAGAAGAGAGGCCCGAGGCCTGCAGACTCACAAGTGCAGTTTAAGTGAATGGGGACGATATTGTTGATTGTCATAGTGTTCAACCAATCAGATCTTTATGTAGCACCCCTTCACTCTATAGAGAGTAGACCTAGGTTACCCTTTACACTGGAGGGATAGGGTGTTTGGGTTCGGTATCTCAAGGTAGCTACCACGGTTTACCTGATTTGGGTGATTTTTAAATTACCCTCCGAATAAACAAATAAACTGTTAAACATTAGCATTAGATTAAATAACTGACCACAGACAACTGATTTGGGATGAAAAAAACATACATGTTTACTGAGTGCTTTTTATAATGGTCAAATAATATTAACCCTTTCGGGGGACAAAAAACAAAACAACAATAACACACTACAGCAGACTCAGTGTATAAAACAAAGTACTTAACTTTAAACAAATGGGCCCACACACACACTCACTCTCATTAAAATAATAAACGTTGCAGGCCTGTAAGCTCGGGGCGGTGCTTCCTCCCACGTCCTGATCCTCAGCTGAGCAAAAAACACCAAAAGTCTAAAACCTCAACAGTTCATCTTCAGTCTTGTAGTCCAAAATATTGTCCAAAATATTGAAAAAACACGTTGACAAACGGAGGTGACGGCAACGGCGATGAAGTCCTCGTCGAAACACACCAACCGTCCTGTCCTGTCAACAGTGACGTCCTCTGATCCAGCAACTCACCATAGAACAACTTTTCACAGAAACCCTCGGCAACTTTTACTGATATGAAACAATCAATGTGCCGTGCTGTCCATAGTTAACCGTTTTGTTATCTAAAACTAAACATTTAAAACAAACTATCTACCCTCGCAGTTCTCTGGCGTTCGTTATATATATCCCTCTCTTCTCTCTCCTCCTTCCTTCGCGGTTCCCCTTTTTTCCCGCTTCTCCTCTTAACCCCGCCCTCTCCTTCACCTACGACCAATTAACGTAGGTGGGGCTGAATGACACCCAGAGCAACCAATCACAACACATTGCTCAAACTGCAAACACTATCAGTGGGTTTTCCCTTCTTTTTTTTTACTCTGGTAAAATGAATTACCGTTAATATTGTTTTAAGTTGTTTTCTTCAAAAACCTAACTTATTAACCCCAGGGCTACATTTAGTTTGACATGTTGGGCGTATTATTTGAGTGTCAGAGCCGGCTAGCCCCATACTAGCCCGCCCACAACTACGTCAGCATTACGTGCATCTCAGTTTTCAGGAGCAGCTCTGCAGTGAGATGCAGCGTGTGCTGTGATTGGTCAGTGGGCGAGCACGTGACTATTGTGAAACGAAATTTACAGCAGCGGCTTAGTCTGAGTAGTGAGACTTCAAATTGAAAGATATGCAAGAAATTATGACATTATGGCTCATTGAGCCATAATTGATTTCTTAACTATTACTGAGCTAAGAGTAATTTGAAATTCATCATGACTTTACTTTTTACTGTTAAGTGTTAACTTGAAGAAGCCTGTCATAAATCGTAAGACTACGTAAGCAGCTTCATCCAAGGATTTGGCAATGTTAAGTTGTCGACCATATATGGACCTGGGGGTGGAAGATGCTCGAAGAAATAAGGTATAAATAGGAGGATACCACAGAGACAGAGGTTCTGTCTTTTGGTAGGCTTTTTGGTCAAAACCTATTTTAACTTTTGACATTTTTTCTTTTCTTTTACTTAATCTTTACATTATCCAGTGTTTGTAACCTTTAATCATCTTTTTTTTGTATTTTGTACATTCCGACCAAAGTCAAGCCTTGCTCATCTCTGAGGGTTAGGGTTAGTTACTAGTTAGGGTTAGGGTTACTTCATAGTCTCCTGCAGGTAAGAGAGCTCTTCCCCTGACAGGCGACAGGCTGACAGTAAATGATGAGTGAAATTATGTTTGTTTGATTCTGGGGTGAACTGTTCCATTAAGCAGCATTATTATTATTAATCAAAATAATAGGAAACAAACTGGACGCAGACTCACTTAAAGCAGTTCCAGCCAAATACAGGATGATTATTCAAATGTTTTTTGCTGTATGAAAACACAGAGGGGTATCACAAGTGTAGGAGCACAGATTATTCTGGAGACTTCCCCACCGTAGACCCTGTTGATGTGACTTTGTGTGTCTGGAGGTATCTTGGTCACAGTGAGGCTGTGGTGAACTGCTAAAAGAACTAAAATAACATGAAGTTGTGCTGATCTACAGCACAGGGGACTCCTTGTCTAACTGACTGGGCTCCAGGGAGCTGATTCTGGGTCTGCCAATGACGTGAGCTCTGTCCTGTCAGTTCAGCTGGAGAGTTGTAGAATTCTTCATTTGAGAGTCTTATCCATTATTTCAGGTCAGGGTGATACTGACTTTAACACACTCCCACGTATTTGTATCTTACTGGTTTGAGTACAAGGAATAGGACAAGTGTGTACTCCTTACAACACCAACAGGACCCTATTGGCGTTGCAGCTGGTGTGATCCAATCTCCAGATCGTCTCTGGTGTGTTTTTAACTGACCACATTTGATGCAATGCAACCAAATCAGCTAACAGTATATAGAGTTTATTTCTTCCAAAACCAACAGTGGAGGTTTTATTGTATTATACTGTGTGACCTAACATGCAGCATTTGTCACTTGTTTCTTTTATAATATAAAAATGTTTTTTGTCATAAAATATAATTCACGAAAATGTACTTTGGAAATACTATAATATAAAAAATATATTACTGCTCATCGAGTAAAAGTTAGGTTCCAGCTCACCGCATTCCATTTAATACTGCATACACCAAAACTACTGCACAGACGGATTAGAATACGGTGCTTGTGCTTAGCCCAGTAAATAAACAAGTACAAGTACATTCAGACAGTTGAAATACATTTAAATCAGTGTAAAATCATACAATCTTCAGATGAGATGCCCTGTCCAGCTCACTGTGCGTCTGGTTTGGAGGCTTCGGGCCCAGCCTCCGTGTGGCTGTCAGCTGAGCTCTGCGTGCCCACAGTCGTCTCCTTGCTCTTGGCTGCATTCTCACTCTGAGCCCGGATCTGTTTCTCCCTCTCCAGTGCTTTCTCCATCTCTGTGTAGTAATCCAGAGCCTTCCGTACCGGGTCGATGATGTGTTGCTGCAGAATGAATGAGGGATTGGTCAAATCACACCCAGAGTGAGCAAACCTTCCCTACCTGGATATTCATGAATCTTTTCAAATACATTACCTCCAAGCAGGGGAAGAGGTTGGCCAGCTCGATGAAGAGAGGCAAAAGGACAAATCTGATGAAGCCTGTTTGAGATGAAGGCTTGGTTACTTTGTCCCGGTCCATGAAGGGGGTGACGGGAAGACCCTCTAACTTCTCCTTATCACTCTGAGGGCAGAGAGAGGGGCGATACATGCAGCAGGGCTGTATTTTCTGGCCTGAAAAGTAATTGTATGTGTAAACAGCCCTCTATAGTTGTGAAGCTCATGTCCGCGTGTTGCCACAGTCTTTCCACACAAGAGCACTCGGTTACCTGGTTGTAGAATTCCTGCAGAAGACAGTCCAACCAGGGCTCAGCCACCTCCATGGGCCGCGCCTCATTGGATATGTCGCTCACTTTGATCAGAATCATCATCAGCTGTACACACAACAGGAAGGAATCAGATAGACAGCTATGAACTGTGAGAGAAACACAGAGGTAAAGAGTTCACCCTCTATCAGTATGATGGCTCCACTGAAAGCAAGACAAGTTTATAGTTTGTCATTTATACAACCTAATGTCGGCAAAGTCCTTAAAAAGGTTGACATGTGTGGCCATTAATGCATGCCTTTACACCCAGCAGGCTAAACTAGTGCGATGCTTTCCTTTTGAAATGTATAAACTGCGATGGCCCTCAGGTCGGTGAGGAGAGGCTGCTGTTTTTACATCACAGCAGCATGAAATGTTGTCATTTCATGAATATGCTATACGTATACTCATGCTGTTGGAACAGTCTGCCTGAGGATCTAAGAGAAGCTCAATGTGTTGATATCGTTAATCATAAAAATACCTCTATAGCCTGGCTTTTGATTAGAATGTTTATATCCAAATTAAATTATTTATTCAATTGAAGTCATGTTTTAAAAATGCACGTATTGTTTCTCTTATTTGATCTATCTTTGACTCATTTTGAATGGCACTAACCTGTATTAAAGGTGCATTAGGAATAGATCTTGATATGATTTGATAACATGAATGTGTGACAGGGCTTTAACATCCATATTCAATATGTTTCCATCGAAACAGCAACAGATTAGTCTTCCAAGGAGTTTTGCACTTGCCAAGTACTACTGCTTCAACAAGGTATGGTGTAAGAATAAGGAATCAAATCAAATAACAAAATGTAACATACCGTTGTACCATAGGATACAACTGCATCTATTAATGAGAGTCAAAATAAAAAGCTGTTCTCCATTACAATAATGTCTCTTACCACTTCTCTGTGGTCCTTGTTGGTGAAGTCAAACGCTGGCAGGATGGACTTGAACCTGTTGAGGATCTCATTGTGCCGCGTCATGTCAGTGGCCAGAATGCATCTGCAAAGAGGACGTAGAATAAAAACCATAGCCCATGCTGCTGTGCTATCATAACATGAGTCAATGTGCACGCTTAGAGAATCAGAGAGATGATCTCACTTGATGATCCCTTCTCTAATCCGTTTGTATTGATCCATGGACAAGTTCCTGAAGATGTTGCTCTCTGTCTACAAAACAGAAAACCCTCTGTTCATTGTCTCTGACTGCAGAGTGGACAGGCTCCATGTTATGGTGATGGCTGCATACTAAAATGGATGTGTGATGGCAGCCTGGACAGAACATTTTGAACATCCTTACCTTCTCTAGGATCTCAAAAGCTACAGCACAGTGGTGGTTCTCCAGTGGAGAGATGTCGTTGTAGCGGAGAGCAAGTTCAGTCCGAGCATTTATCTGAAAGAGGTCACACTTCAGTTTGGAGTTTCTGTTGAACTTTAAATAGAGTTGATGCTGAAGCGCTTCTGTATGCATATGGTGCGATAGACACAAGGGACAAAAACGGCCAATGTTTATATAACTTGAGAAAGGTCAAAAACAGCAGACGGTAAACCCTGAGGTTATGTCATGGGATCTGACATCACCCGATCAGAATTATTTGATAACCAAATTTAAAGAGTTGGTTCACATTTATTTCAAGTCTGTCTTAATACACATATGTCCATATATGTCCATATATGTCCATAAAGAACGTGTTATTGGTCGTTGTCACTGTTCCTCTTGTCCAAAGCAGCTGTGAAAAGATCCTGTCTTAAAGCATTGCAATGTAAAAGCATTTGCACAACAAGTCAACAACACAAATTTTTTTGTCTCTAAATGTAGCAACGTTTAAAAACAAATACAACCTCACATTGTGTCAATCAAGTTTAAATGTTTGACCCCTCGGAGCCACCGTACATGCAGATGTCATCAGCCGAAATCACATCTGATGAGCTGATTGACTGATTGACATTTAGATTGGGGCAGGTGATCATGTAGCCTCATTTGGGACTAGCGCTATTCATTATGCAGTCATTTATTCAGTTTTGTCTCGTATAACAAAATGTAGCAATAAACAGAATAATAAAACGCATCGGTCTCAGTGTTCTGTGGGTACCGATTTTTATTGGATGACGGAAAAATGGAAAATAAACGCTTACCAAATATTTGTACTTGGTGTGCAAAGGCCTTCAGAGGTGGCTCGAAATACACAAAAAAGACGTTCAGCTGAAGTGAATATGAAGATTCTAGACAAATCCTGTGTGTTTCTTTCAAAATGACGCTTTCTGTTGCGGCTCAGCAACTGTCTGCGGCAGCACAAAGACGGGGTTTCATATACCTGATAGGCGTTGTTGTATCCTGTGTGGTCGAGGTCGTGGCAGACCGCACAGGTCAGCATGATCAGCAGGTCCACGCTGTCCATCTTACTCTTCAGGTCAGTCAGCCAGATCAAACCATACATCTGCTCAGAGATAAATAGTAGTACAGAATGAGAACGGGAGATATTATCATGTACTTAATGTGGAAAAAGAAGGCTGCCATCTACTCTTAAAGATGGAAAGATTTCTGCATTTCTTGATTCCTTTTGTCCACTTGGGGGCAGTGGAACAAGCCATAAACACAACAATGACACATTATCACCTTACAAAGGTGTTGTGAACAAACAGCATCTTGAATGTAAGTCCATCAGTCACTCTCTTTTAACTCCTGGGGGAAATATCTGTCTCTTTAGCTGCTGAATGCTCCAGATGCTTGTTAACCTTGTCTTACTGCTATTTGCTGTTGCAGGTAGATTGCCACTGGCTTATCAGAGTGTTTTCATGCTGATAACAGCTGCCTGCTAGCAAATCAATCACTACATTTATCCTAAAAAACAAAAAACGAGCTGAAAGCTCAGAGCTTATTGTCCCGCAACCCATTTTCACACTATACATATATATATAGTCATTTTATCCGTTTTTATATACAAATATTGACGAGTACAGTTTGAAGAACAAGACTTATAAAGGATAGTTAGTCAACATGCTGCTTCGCACAATTACAGACAGATACACAGCCAGCACCATCGGCTTATGAAGCTGATATGGCTAACATGTAAGCATGCAACAATTGCTTGCTTAAACATCCAGCAGTCATGGAGCAACATTGTAATGCATTTTGAGTTCTGTTTCTTGCCTCCTTTTAGCTCCTGCTTTGGTCTCCACCGACTCCAGAGAACGATATCTTTCTCTTCGGCTTGCTAAGTGCACAGATTTTTACTTTGCAAACATTAAGCTATCTGGAGAAGAGCAGATACCGTTGCTTTAAGTGCGTTTATCAAGGTTTTTAATGCAGGTTTATAGAAATGAATCCTTTTTGCCGTAACTATTTTTTCAAGAAATGCTAAAGGATATAATTCAAACCAACTTCTTTTGTGGAGGTGACTCAGATCAGTGGATTGTCCACTGATCTGAGTCACCTCTTAACTCTGAGGACCAGATGCACTTCACCAATTAACAATCAAGGTGATGGCATAATTGCACTATTTCATGATTACAGACACGATTGGGCTTTCCGTGATTTGCTCCGATAAAACGTCTCTCAAAAAAGCGCACACACATACATACACTCACCATCTGGGTGACACAGAAGCAGTGCTTGAAGTTGTGGAAAGGGATGTTGTTGTATCTTCGGTAGACCTCAAACAGGAACTGTTGCAGTACTTCTGGTTCGATGTTGAACGCCGCTATGAAATCTAAATCTGTGTACATGACCTGAAGGAGCACCATGATCTCTGCGTCCTCCCACTGCCTGCACCGACACACACAAAATACGCCATGGGAGGGCACTTATATCTACAAATACAAATACCAATGCTCATGATTAAAAAAGCAAACATCTACTGGGTTAAAGGCTGGGTTGGTAATGTTGAGAAACCAGAAAGATTTTTTTTAAATGGTCCAACTTAAAAACCCAGCCCTGAGTTGCCAACTCTTTTCCAATGAAGGCAGCTAGCATCACTCGCTCTAAAAGTCGCTAAATGTAGCGAGAAGGAAACACTTCCCTTCAGCCCTCCCTCCAAAGCCACTCCCACAAATGATCATTATATACTGTACGTAAACAAACAACATGGCTATTGTTGGCACCCACAGCTGTTAAGCTAGCAGCTGTTGGAAGACTCGGGTGATGACCAATGAGTGCACGGGCAGCATACGCTCAGGCAGGCAGCTCGTCCAATCAGCACATTTGGGCCGACTGCGATGATTGGACGGGCTTGTTGAAGTCCTCGACAGCCAAACACAAGCTTTTTTTTTCTTGCTTTTGTTTTGTCAGAGCGTCTGATTCATCGATTGCTGTCAGGATGTAATGACAATTTCAATTTAGATATCAAAAATGTTTTTGAAGAAGATTACCAACCCTTGCCTTTAATGAAGGCACCTCACCTAAAAACATTTTGTGAATCAACATTTTAGTCTCAACAGCATAACATCTGTGATACCATATTTAAAAGTTTCATCCAAGCATCACACTGTGTATATATATAAAGCAAAAAATACATGTTGAAAACATTTGCAATAAAGTATAAATGTATATATACAGTATATATAGCTAAACAAAATGTGTCATCTGATAGACAAGCTTGGAAATGTTATATATATATATATATATATATATATATATATATATATCCACAAACAAGTATTATGTATACAAAGCCTTAACCAATGTATTCCTCTGTACCATAGAGCTCTATTGTTGTCCAAAAACGATAAGACATCTCAATGAGATACACTGGGTGATATAATCCATCATTACCATGAACACACACACACGAGTGTATTTTATCTCCACATACACTGTTTTACTGCGGGAAATATATGTATGAATCCATAGCTGAAAATAGTCCCCAAAAATTTACTTCTGTTTGATAAACACTACAGTGCCCAGCTGTTTCAGGAAATTGCTGAACCTTCATAAAAAATGTAAATCTTTTTTAAAGGTGTAGGTCTTCAGCAGAAATGGCTTGGTGATGAGCAGACGGGGTAGGGAAGAGGGTTAGGTACAAAACGGCTATTATACGAAAAGCATAATAGGTACTAAAATACACTATAATTCATGGGATCTCTTGACACCAATCAAAAATGTAGAATAACACCAGCCTCATCCTTCATAATACAACATTTGATCAGGGTTTCAAAGGAATCCTCTAACTCATTTCGATCAGGTGACGCCCCGAGCTTCAGTTCTCATTCTGTAGTCTGCGCATGGCCGCATATCCATCCACCGCCGCCATTGTGGGTTTGCTTGAAAAGCTTTTTTGGACATATAAAACGATGAGCAAGCCTTCGCTGAATGCAGCATCCGCTTCCTCCCCATGAAGCCCACTTCAAACATGGTTTCACAAAGACCTTTTGATTTGTGAGCCCTCTGCAGGCCTATTCATATTGAGATGAGTGTGTTCATCAGAGGAAAAGGGTGACGTCTCCCATCCTCAGAAGTGCATTAGAGGTGCTTGTCGGGCACGACCGCCATTAGCCGACCGTCTGCCTCACTGTATACTGAGGACACAGGTGCACTGGTGGTTTGTTCCTGATCACACCCAGCACACCGTGGTCATGACCATGATGCTGCAAGAGACACTAAATCATCTCCAGATTCATACTGGTCGATACTTACCAGTTGTCAAAGGTCGGGGTCTTTAAGTACTGCCTCACCTCCTCTGACACTTCCAGGGAGCTGCAGTGGCAACAGCATAAGCATTAATGGTTACTATGTTTGAACGTATACTATATGGAGGGCAGTGTAGTTTTTAGTGAGGTTTGAATGTGAACGTGCCTCATTTGTAGAAACTTTTCCCGCACATGCTCGCACTCCTTCTTGGTTTTATGCAGGGTTCTCTTGTGGTAGAAGGGGGAGGGCTTGTGTGTTCCCTCCGACAGGTCTTTAAACAATCCCAGCCAGCTCAGATGCTCCACACTCTGAAAAGAGACGGGTTAGAGCAGCACATCAAATCCCTTCAGGAATGACAGATTATCTGAAAACAGCTTCCTGCTAATGCTGGAAACAAGGATGATGAGTAGAGTGTGTGTCGCAGAAAACAAAAACAATGAACTAAAGATGTTAAAAAAGCTCTGAAAGAGCTCAGGGAATCCAGGAGTCGGGTGATAATTCTCTCTGAGGTCATCACTGTGAGCAACCTTTCTCACGTTACACATAGTCATTTAATTCACCATGCAAAAGTATTCATCAGTGCAGCTTTAAAATACTAAGTAAATCTAATTACAACATTGTTTTTTTTCTTACTATCCCACTTCATATGAAACCAAGCAGCAACCTCCGCTTCTGAAAAGTAAAACCGACGCAGAAGTGCCTTAAACTTGCATTCTTTCTAACGGCAATCTTTATTTTACGCAGCAAATCGTTAAATAAATACACAAATAATATACTCTGTTACACGGTAGAAAAACGATGTGCTCCCGTGCCTAAGGGCCCTGTCACACTATTGCGTATCGTACTAGCGTATGAAAAAATTTCACTCATACGCTGGTATACGGTGACAGACGCTAGGGGTACGTTAGGCATAGGTTGTATACGTTTCAAGCACGGTCGCAATACGGTGGCATACGCTGGCATACGGCGAGGCAGAAACGTTTTTTTAAGCATGCTTAAAAATGTTGTGCGTGTGCGGACGTATGGTTTATACGCTAAGCATACGATCGGCATACGTTGAATACGCGAGAGTAACGTCAGAGGTACGTTACTCATAGGTGGAGTACGCTGGTCATACGCTGACATACGCTGACATGAAGGTGTACCGTACAGCTAACGTATTGATAGCGCATGAGTCACGTACTTCTAACGTATGTCTGACGAATGAGTAACGTATTTAACTTAAAACTAGCGTTTGATTGACGTATGGACAGCGTATGGCCAGCGTACTGCCAGCGTTTTGAGAAAGTGTATATATATATATACTCCCATTTCGAGCTCTTCTTCAGTTCTTCGTGGACCTACAACGAGAGAGGATGGAGGCAGCTCTTCTCCAACACGCATGCGCAGTTCGTACGCTGGTCATACGCTACTCATACGCTACTCATAGGTTCAATACGGTAAGTATACGAAACATTCTGTATTTTCAAAGGGTTTCTGTGCGTATGAAAGTTTTTCTGGGAATTTGCATACGTAACTCATACGTTTTTCTCATACGCAATAGTGTGACAGGGCCCTAAAGGAGCTCTTCGGTTTTGCGGCTTGCTGCTGTCATGACGTCATTAAATCACAAAAAAAAGGGAGCGTCAATCATTAACATAAATGCCTTTTGATATATTTTACATATCTTAGTTCCTACACAATGAGCATAATTCAGAAATTAAATGATCAATATTCCCGAAATTCCCATTAACTAATATATACGCTTGTGGCTCTTACACCCTCAGTAAACATTGTAAACATGAGTTTATGGTCTCAATCTCTAGTTTCAACTTATGGTCCATTTAGAGTCAAACAGACCATAAAGCAGCGTATGCTTTAGGGCGGGGCTTACTGTGATTGACAGGTCTCTGCCACAGCGTTGTCCGGTCTGGGAGTTGTCTGTATTTTCGTCTTAAAACTTTCCCTTTCACAGTGTGTTTTCACTTCACGAAGGATCATTGTAACATTTTGCTCCCAATATATACTAAGGATGGGTCAAATGCAGAGAACAAATGTCCCCGCTGGGAACTAATAAGGGATTGTTTAATCTTTAATCTTTCATTATATCTTTGTATTATTATATTAATAAGTTCCACGTACTTTTTCCCACATTTGCAGAGTAGCTTTAAAGAGTACTGCACCTCTAGTTTCTCCTGGAATGAATCCACCTGTTTCTTCATCTCGTACACAACTGCAGGAGTCTCACCGGCCTCGATCAGGATTTTCTTCTCCAGGCCCTGCAGTCTGAGATCACAAGTCATCACACATCTATATCTTTGGTTTGGGCTGTTCAAAGTCTCAAAGTCTTGCATTGTCCACCTGTCCCTCTGGTTCAAAGTATAAAGCACCTAAACACCTGATCTCTGATTATTCATACAACTTTTATAACTGCCTTTTTCACCTTTCCCGTTAAATGTGAATCATATTTATCCTCAGGAATATATCTAAGTATGTCCTGTTTCCCTTATTTCCCACCTTTACCTTTTCTCCATAGAGGAGAGGTCAAATCCGAGTGCACCAGCAAGCTCCGCACCTGGAATCACAAGACAAGAGGCAGTCCATCAACAATTTTGAAATGAGCCCACGCACTGCGATTCCCATGGTGCAAAGTTAAAGATACCTAACGGCTCACTGTTGCTGTCAGCGGCCACCACCTCCAGCTTGTAGCAGGAGTTTGGGCTGTTGGGCTCCAGTCTCGGGGAGATGTTGATGATGTTGCCTTTGGGGTTGTACAGCTTCAGGATGTCGTGGGGTCCTGCCTCGGCTGCAGAGCGGAACAGATCTGAAAAGGAACAGCTCACCGCTCAGTTCACACTATGCCCTGAGAAATGATTTCACAGTTTACCTCAACTGCTCAGGGTGTGGCTGGAAAGCCCTGGTAAGTGGTCCTTGAGTTATAATATATTTGTCAAGCAAAGGAACCCTTAATAAATGGTTAATACGTTGTGTTTTTCTTTCAGTTTATTTTGTGGGCAATTTTCTGCCTTTAGAGAGGAGAGAGAGAGACTGGGGAGGAGGGAGAGAGAGAGACTGGGGAGGAGGGAGAGAGAGAGACTGGGGAGGAGGGAGAGAGAGAGACTGGGGAGGAGAGAGAGAGACTGGGGAGGAGGGAGAGAGAGAGACTGGGGAGGAGGGAGAGAGAGAGACTGGGGAGGAGGGAGAGAGAGAGACTGGGGAGGAGGGAGAGAGAGAGACTGGGGAGGAGGGAGAGAGAGAGAGACTGGGGAGGAGGGAGAGAGAGAGAGACTGGGGAGGAGGGAGAGAGAGAGACTGGGGAGGAAGGAGAGAGAGAGACTGGGGAGGAGGGAGAGAGAGAGACTGGGGAGGAAGGAGAGAGAGAGACTGGGGAGGAAGGAGAGAGAGAGACTGGGGAGGAAGGAGAGAGAGAGACTGGGGAGGAGGGAGAGAGAGAGACTGGGGAGGAGGGAGAGAGAGACTGGGGAGGAGGGAGAGAGAGACTGGGGAGGAGGGAGAGAGAGAGACTGGGGAGGAGGGAGAGAGAGAGACTGGGGAGGAGGGAGAGAGAGAGAGACTGGGGAGGAGGGAGAGAGAGAGAGACTGGGGAGGAGGGAGAGAGAGAGAGACTGGGGAGGAGGGAGAGAGAGAGAGACTGGGGAGGAGGGAGAGAGAGAGAGACTGGGGAGGAGGGAGAGAGAGAGACTGGGGAGGAAGGAGAGAGAGAGACTGGGGAGGAAGGAGAGAGAGAGACTGGGGAGGAGGGAGAGAGAGAGACTGGGGAGGAGGGAGAGAGAGAGAGACTGGGGAGGAGGGAGAGAGAGAGAGACTGGGGAGGAGGGAGAGAGAGAGAGAGACTGGGGAGGAGGGAGAGGGATCCACATGCAGCAAAGAGCCACAGGTTCAGACCCGAGCCTACATGAGGCACCCAATCCTTTATTATTAAAATAAATATCTTCATAGATCATACAATTATTATCATCAAACCAGTAATAAGAACAACTTTTGAGTTGCCAGATTGTGCAAAAAACCCTCTGGAACAGGGCTGCAGAGGATCTTGACCAAAATCCATTTTTAACAACTTATTATAACCAAATGTATACATGTATTTGCAAATAGAAAGGATAGACAGAGGCCAAAGGTTTGTTTCATTACTTGGGTTACTGATCTATTAGCGTTCAATCATTTATTGACATTAATAAAAGCACTTACAAGCCCCTTATTAAAGTGTGCCGTGTTTGAAAGTGCTACCACTTTTATATCACACTACCACAGAGGCAAGCAGATTCTACAGTTTAGCAATAATCCAATCAAAACAAACAACCGTCTCATTGACATTATATGTGGGATCTTCAATAAGGTTCTTTTTGCCACATGAATCAAAGCATACATTAAGAGCATGTGAAGCCAGAGCTGGACAAAGCCGTCACCCTATGTGACCCTAGAGGAGCTGTCAGTGGCAGCTGTTTGGCTGTCTGACGCTCAGACAACCTCCTTCACACTTATACAGCTGTTTCACCTGCTGGTCCAACGACCGACATGTGCTTTTGATCCACGCACTGATCAAGATTGTTTTCTTGTCTATTTTAAGAAAGAAATAGCTGTTAGAATACGTGTCTGTCAGTCAATCTGTTAATGCCACTCACATTTAGATTCCATGATAACATGTCAGATATTCACATTATATAAACGTAAGTGTAAAATCCTGGTACAAATGTACTTTATTTTTATCACATAGAAACACTATATTTGACATACCTTAAAAAGACTTTCTAAAACAAATAAGTGAACTTTAACATAAGTTCCTGCTCCTACCTTTGACGTCCTCAGCAGGACAATCCACCAGGAACTCAGCCTGCTCCGGTCTCCCATTCACGGTGAAGTAGATGATTTTTGTTGCCATGTCATGAATTCAGAGCCACCGATGTTGCTGTGTTCAGTGCTGATCTGGATCTAAAGTCTGCCTCGCCTCATTGTGTTACTGGTAAACACTCCTCCCCCTTGTTTTTATTCCCTCCACCTCCTCCTGTGCTCCTCCTTCTCCTTTCCTTCATTTGTACTGTAGCATTTCTCCAAACCACACATTAGAAGGCTGATTAATTCAAAGCAACCTACAGTTTTTCCCCCTTTGTGTATGTGTTTATTCTTGTATTTGTTGTTCGTTTGATCTTTTTATGGAAGCCCATTTCCACCATTTAAAAAAAGGAAAAAAACACCACACTATGAAGTCTCATTAGTAAGTGTTCAAATAAAGAAATATTATAAATAAATATATTAAACTATACATTATTATCTAGTGATTATGAGATGATATTTTAAAGTTGTGTGTTTTAATTCATTTTCACTAAATGGTCTATTATAATTATGAGATAATAAGTCAATTTATCTAATGATGAGATACCTCAAAATTGTGAGAATAAGTTGGAATAAGTAATTGTAATGACAATGGAATAAAATAACTATAAACATTTATAGAACTAATAAAATCAAATAAGAAATTGTTGGAATTCAAAGGGTATTTAAATGTTATGAACTACAATACGATGCAGTACATGATTTGTGCATCGTGCAACATATTATAATGGTAATATAGGCTACAGTCTTATACATGCAGAAAAGAATAAATCAAAATTATGAGATACTATTATATAATTAGGAGGAACTGGTTATAGAAAAGTAGAAAACACACTAATGTCGTGTTTTTGTTTCAAGTGGCAGAAATGAACGAGTGCTACTGTAAAGATATGAGTTGGTCCTCCATGCCGGCAGGCGGCGCTGTGTCGAGCGCACCGCTGTAGATAATACAGCCGGACCTCCCCTCTGCACGTCGTCTGTCGTCACCGCATGGGCAACCGGATGAAGAGACCAGCGTGGTACGCAGAGAGTTGAGTGACGCCGTTGTTTTTACTCTACAGTTTATGTCTTCGTATCTTTAATTCATCGACATGACTGAAAGTAAAGCAGGGACGGCTCCCAAGCCGGCTAAAGAGCTGCTGGCGTTGAACCCCAAACAAGAGTCCGAGTTCAAGAAGAAGGTGCAGGAGGCGAAGAAGAACAAATCTAGCAAGGTGGGTCGAGAGGAAACAGTGGCCCTGAAGGAGCCATGAATTCACACAACACGAGGGTGCTATTTCTTTATTGATTCATCGGCGTCTTTTTACCGTAGGTACACTTTATTCCGATTGCGTGACCTAATTAGACATTTCAGCTATCGAGAATTAGCATTCAATATATCGAAGTAATATCTCTCAAAGATAACGGTGAGCGTGTTTCTTTTTTAGAGCGGTATCGTCATTATTTCGCCAGAGTCCGGTACTTGAAGAAGCTGCTAGTTAACATTGTAACGGTTATCTTCATGGTGTTTATAGTCGACAGGGTTATACACTTTGATACAGGCCGAAGCACAAACTGGGTCAGGTCTGTCTGTAAAGAAACCTTTCAACAATTCATACCGGAACGCGTTTATTTTTGCCGTTTGTCCCAAAAAAATATATATTTAAATTAAATCAAATAAAAAAAAATCTCTTTACATTATTTGGAGACAATAGGTTAATTTCTCTGCAGACATTAAAACACGCACAGGTGCTACTAATGACACTACAGCTCTGTTCTGGTGAAGTACGCAGTAAGTCATGACCATGTGAGAGTGCACGTGCACCAGGAACCTGAAACCTGAAGCAGCTTACTGGAACTCAGCCATCATTCATTATATTATTTACACATGGCACATGTAAAGAAAACGCCTAAATCTGTTTACAACTCAGTGGAAATGTACAGACATCCACGGATAACTGATTATTGCGTTTCATTACACAATGTAAAAGTGTTAATTATGTAACTTCTATGTTTTTCTTCTACAGGGGGGGCTTTTGGCCCCTGGAGTGGTTTATGTGGGCCACCTTCCACACGGGCTGTTTGAACCTCAGCTCAAGTCTTACTTCGAACAGTTTGGGAAAGTCCTGAGGCTGCGGCTCTCCAGGAGTAAAAAGGTAACACGGCTGAAGACTTAAATAGGCTACACAAACACGTGGGACACCTCAAACAGACTAATGTGTTCTCATAATATAACAACACTCCCCATATTTTTCTTAGTTTCCTATCCTGTGCATTACACCTAAAGCGATAGTAGAGACGTATATTTTCTGCTCTAATGACGTGTTAGAGAAAGCAGTTGACATCCTGCTGAGGTTTGGCTCACTGAAAATGGCCTCAGATGTAACAGTGGTCTGAGGTCAGATATCTGAGCCCAAAGTATTGTGGTGCATTAAGCTCATCTCCTGCTCACCCATTGGCAGAGCGATGAAACCCATGTACCCACAAAAGATCAAATCATTTGTAAATATTCTCCATAACGAAATGCATCACGATATGGCATGTTTTTCTGGTAATAAATAATAACTAATAATAAATCGTGCGTGAATTAAATTGACAATAAAAACAATACTGAGTATTTTTTAAATTTAATTAGGAACTTTAGTGCAAAATGAACAAACTGTCTCAAGTGAAATTATATAGAAAATATATTTCAATGTCTGTTTACATGCATGCTCACAAATACAGACTAACCGGGTTAAGACTATCATTTGATTTAACTACACTAGTCTATTTCCTGAAGCAGAAATTGTATCAATTCACATTTGTGCTTATTATCAATTTATTTGATTTATCTTCCATATATGATTTCATCACAATTTGAAGTCGATGAATTACCACATTGAATTGTCACCCAGCCCTCGCTTTTTCAAATGCAGATGTTGGGTGTGAAACTATTGAGGTGCATGTGATGTTCACCCTTTTTTCCGTCTTGTTTGTCTCAGACAGGTGGAAGCAAAGGGTATGCATTTATAGAGTTCGACTGTGACGAAGTAGCCAAAATTGTTGCAGAGACCATGAACAACTACCTCATGGGAGAGAGACTCATCAAATGTGAGTATGGCTCACGTTACCAGCATGATTAACGGGCTCAATCAGAAAAGAGATGATAGTAGAGACGTAGATTTTCCCGGTTTGCTCTAATGACGCGTTAGAGAAAGCAGTTGACATCCTGCTGATGTTTGGCTCACTGAAAATGGCCTCAGATGTAACAGTGGTCTGAGGTCAGATATCTGAGCCCAAAGTATTGTGGTGCATTAAGCTTATCTCCTGCTCACCCATTGGCAGAGCGATCAAACCCATGTACCCACAAAAGATCAAATCATTTGTAAATTATCCGACAGATAATGGAAATAATAATGAAATGAATAAGAAATCAGAACGGTAAAGATAGATGATAGTTTATACCCATTTACTCACCGATGACTGTTCCCTAGGTCACATGGTCGAACCAGAGAAAGTGCACGAGAAGCTGTTCGTCGGCTCCAATAAGGAGTTTAAAGAAGCCCTCATTTCCTGCTGTGGCCCGCTACAACAAGACCCACACAGAGGAGGAGGTGACCAAGATGAAAGACAAACTCCTGCGGAAAGAAGCCAAGCTCCGCAAGAGACTGGCAGCACACGGCATCGACTACGACTTCCCTGGATTTGTAAGTGCTTTGAGACCGGGATGATAACTCGACACGGCAGCTGCTGTGTGTTTATCTGAGCTAGACACAAATAAAAGTCATCCCTAGAATGACACAAGTCAACCTTGAAAATCCACTCTCTTAATGTCGGCCCTTGGAATCTTCACATCAGAATAAAAGTAAATGTCTTCAAAATGTGGAAATGTCATGTGCGCCGTGATAATTGACACCCTCTTCCATCAAAACCGAGTTTTCTATGCGTTCAACATTGTAGAGCTCTTCTACTCGTATCTATTCTTTGTTTAGTTGGTATCAGTTTAACCGTTGGTGCGCTGTGTGTGTGTGTGTGTGTTTCCAGGCTGCCCAGGTGCCCCAGAAGAAGAAGTCCTCTGATTCCATGGAGGCGTCTACGTGTAGCGATGTAAGGCAAACACTCTTATTTATCTTATTTAGCGTTTGGCTCAGACTGAAAATGACCCCAGGTGAACCAGTGATCTGGGGTCAGATTACTGAGCCTATAGGGAACTAATAAGGGATTGTTTAATCTTTAATCTTTAATTATATCTTTGTATTATTATATTAATAAGTTCCACGTACTTTTTCCCACATTTGCAGAGTAGCTTTAAAGAGTACTGCACCTCTAGTTTCTCCTGGAATGAATCCACCTGTTTCTTCATCTCGTACACAACTGCAGGAGTCTCACCGGCCTCGATCAGGATTTTCTTCTCCAGGCCCTGCAGTCTGAGATCACAAGTCATCACACATCTATATCTTTGGTTTGGGCTGTTCAAAGTCTCAAAGTCTTGCATTGTCCACCTGTCCCTCTGGTTCAAAGTATAAAGCACCTAAACACCTGATCTCTGATTATTCATACAACTTTTATAACTGCCTTTTTCACCTTTCCCGTTAAATGTGAATCATATTTATCCTCAGGAATATATCTAAGTATGTCCTGTTTCCCTTATTTCCCACCTTTACCTTTTCTCCATAGAGGAGAGGTCAAATCCGAGTGCACCAGCAAGCTCCGCACCTGGAATCACAAGACAAGAGGCAGTCCATCAACAATTTTGAAATGAGCCCACGCACTGCGATTCCCATGGTGCAAAGTTAAAGATACCTAACGGCTCACTGTTGCTGTCAGCGGCCACCACCTCCAGCTTGTAGCAGGAGTTTGGGCTGTTGGGCTCCAGTCTCGGGGAGATGTTGATGATGTTGCCTTTGGGGTTGTACAGCTTCAGGATGTCGTGGGGTCCTGCCTCGGCTGCAGAGCGGAACAGATCTGAAAAGGAACAGCTCACCGCTCAGTTCACACTATGCCCTGAGAAATGATTTCACAGTTTACCTCAACTGCTCAGGGTGTGGCTGGAAAGCCCTGGTAAGTGGTCCTTGAGTTATAATATATTTGTCAAGCAAAGGAACCCTTAATAAATGGTTAATACGTTGTGTTTTTCTTTCAGT
Source organism: Leptoclinus maculatus (assembly GCA_032191485.1). Lineage (NCBI taxonomy): Eukaryota > Metazoa > Chordata > Actinopteri > Perciformes > Stichaeidae > Leptoclinus > Leptoclinus maculatus. The sequence goes on along the minus strand of JAVDOI010000034.1, from coordinate 1,996,899 downwards.
TTATTTTGTGGGCAATTTTCTGCCTTTAGAGAGGAGAGAGAGAGACTGGGGAGGAGGGAGAGAGAGAGACTGGGGAGGAGGGAGAGAGAGAGACTGGGGAGGAGGGAGAGAGAGAGACTGGGGAGGAGGGAGAGAGAGAGACTGGGGAGGAGGGAGAGAGAGACTGGGGAGGAGGGAGAGAGAGAGACTGGGGAGGAGGGAGAGAGAGAGACTGGGGAGGAGGGAGAGAGAGAGACTGGGGAGGAGGGAGAGAGAGAGACTGGGGAGGAGGGAGAGAGAGAGACTGGGGAGGAGGGAGAGAGAGAGACTGGGGAGGAGGGAGAGAGAGAGACTGGAGAGGAGGGAGAGAGGGAGACTGGGGAGGAGGGAGAGAGGGAGACTGGGGAGGAGGGAGAGAGGGAGACTGGGGAGGAGGGAGAGAGAGAGACTGGGGAGGAGGGAGAGAGAGAGAGACTGGGGAGGAGGGAGAGAGAGAGAGACTGGGGAGGAGGGAGAGAGAGAGAGACTGGGGAGGAGGGAGAGAGAGAGAGACTGGGGAGGAGGGAGAGAGAGAGAGACTGGGGAGGAGGGAGAGAGAGAGAGACTGGGGAGGAGGGAGAGACTGGGGAGGAGGGAGAGAGAGAGAGACTGGGGAGGAGGGAGAGACTGGGGAGGAGGGAGAGAGAGAGAGACTGGGGAGGAGGGAGAGAGAGAGAGACTGGGGAGGAGGGAGAGAGAGAGAGAGACTGGGGAGGAGGGAGAGAGGGATCCACATGCAGCAAAGAGCCACAGGTTCAGACCCGAGCCTACATGAGGCACCCAATCCTTTATTATTAAAATAAATATCTTCATAGATCATACAATTATTATCATCAAACCAGTAATAAGAACAACTTTTGAGTTGCCAGATTGTGCAAAAAACCCTCTGGAACAGGGCTGCAGAGGATCTTGACCAAAATCCATTTTTAACAACTTATTATAACCAAATGTATACATGTATTAGCAAATAGAAAGGATAGACAGAGGCCAAAGGTTTGTTTCATTACTTGGGTTACTGATCTATTAGCGTTCAATCATTTATTGACATTAATAAAAGCACTTACAAGCCCCTTATTAAAGTGTGCCGTGTTTGAAAGTGCTACCACTTTTATATCACACTACCACAGAGGCAAGCAGATTCTACAGCTTAGCAATAATCCAATCAAAACAAACAACCGTCTCATTGACATTATATGTGGGATCTTCAATAAGGTTCTTTTTGCCACATGAATCAAAGCATACATTAAGAGCATGTGAAGCCAGAGCTGGACAAAGCCGTCACCCTATGTGACCCTAGAGGAGCTGTCAGTGGCAGCTGTTTGGCTGTCTGACGCTCAGACAACCTCCTTCACACTTATACAGCTGTTTCACCTGCTGGTCCAACGACCGACATGTGCTTTTGATCCACGCACTGATCAAGATTGTTTTCTTGTCTATTTTAAGAAAGAAATAGCTGTTAGAATACGTGTCTGTCAGTCAATCTGTTAATGCCACTCACATTTAGATTCCATGATAACATGTCAGATATTCACATTATATAAACGTAAGTGTAAAATCCTGGTACAAATGTACTTTATTTTTATTACATAGAAACACTATATTTGACATACCTTAAAAAGACTTTCTAAAACAAATAAGTGAACTTTAACATAAGTTCCTGCTCCTACCTTTGACGTCCTCAGCAGGACAATCCACCAGGAACTCAGCCTGCTCCGGTCTCCCATTCACGGTGAAGTAGATGATTTTTGTTGCCATGTCATGAATTCAGAGCCACCGATGTTGCTGTGTTCAGTGCTGATCTGGATCTAAAGTCTGCCTCGCCTCATTGTGTTACTGGTAAACACTCCTCCCCCTTGTTTTTATTCCCTCCACCTCCTCCTGTGCTCCTCCTTCTCCTTTCCTTCATTTGTACTGTAGCATTTCTCCAAACCACACATTAGAAGGCTGATTAATTCAAAGCAACCTACAGTTTTTCCCCCTTTGTGTATGTGTTTATTCTTGTATTTGTTGTTCGTTTGATCTTTTTATGGAAGCCCATTTCCACCATTTAAAAAAAGGAAAAAAACACCACACTATGAAGTCTCATTAGTAAGTGTTCAAATAAATAAATATTATAAATAAATATATTAAACTATACATTATTATCTAGTGATTATGAGATGATATTTTAAAGTTGTGTGTTTTAATTCATTTTCACTAAATGGTCTATTATAATTATGAGATAATAAGTAAATTGATCTAATGATGAGATACCTCAAAATTGTGAGAATAAGTTGGAATAAGTAATTGTAATGACAATGGAATAAAATAACTATAAACATTTATAGAACTAATAAAATCAAATAAGAAATTGTTGGAATTCAAAGGGTATTTAAATGTTATGAACTACAATACGATGCAGTACATGATTTGTGCATCGTGCAACATATTATAATGGTAATATAGACTACAGTCTTATACATGCAGAAAAGAATAAATCAAAATTATGAGATACTATTATATAATTAGGAGGAACTGGTTATAGAAAAGTAGAAAACACACTAATGTCGTGTTTTTGTTTCAAGTGGCAGAAATGAACGAGTGCTACTGTAAAGATATGAGTTGATCCTCCATGCCGGCAGGCGGCGCTGTGTCGAGCGCACCGCTGTAGATAATACAGCCGGACCTCCCCTCTGCACGTCGTCTGTCGTCACCGCATGGGCAACCGGATGAAGAGACCAGCGTGGTACGCAGAGAGTTGAGTGACGCCGTTGTTTTTACTCTACAGTTTATGTCTTCGTATCTTTAATTCATCGACATGACTGAAAGTAAAGCAGGGACGGCTCCCAAGCCGGCTAAAGAGCTGCTGGCGTTGAACCCCAAACAAGAGTCCGAGTTCAAGAAGAAGGTGCAGGAGGCGAAGAAGAACAAATCTAGCAAGGTGGGTCGAGAGGAAACAGTGGCCCTGAAGGAGCCATGAATTCACACAACACGAGGGTGCTATTTCTTTATTGATTCATCGGCGTCTTTTTACCGTAGGTACACTTTATTCCGATTGCGTGACCTAATTAGACATTTCAGCTATCGAGAATTAGCATTAAATATATCGAAGTAATATCTCTCAAAGATAACGGTGAGCGTGTTTCTTTTTTAGAGCGGTATCGTCATTATTTCGCCAGAGTCCGGTACTTGAAGAAGCTGCTAGTTAACATTGTAACGGTTATCTTCATGGTGTTTATAGTCGACAGGGTTATACACTTTGATACAGGCCGAAGCACAAACTGGGTCAGGTCTGTCTGCAAAGAAACCTTTCAACAATTCATACCGGAACGCGTTTATTTTTGCCGTTTGTCCCAAAAAAATATATATTTAAATTAAATCAAATAAAAAAAATCTCTTTACATTATTTGGAGACAATAGGTTAATTTCACTGCAGACATTAAAACACGCACAGGTGCTACTAATGACACTACAGCTCTGTTCTGGTGAAGTACGCAGTAAGTCATGACCATGTGAGAGTGCACGTGCACCAGGAACCTGAAACCTGAAGCAGCTTACTGGAACTCAGCCATCATTCATTATATTATTTACACATGGCACATGTAAAGAAAACGCCTAAATCTGTTTACAACTCAGTGGAAATGTACAGACATCCACGGATAACTGATTATTGCGTTTCATTACACAATGTAAAAGTGTTAATTATGTAACTTCTATGTTTTTCTTCTACAGGGGGGGCTTTTGGCCCCTGGAGTGGTTTATGTGGGCCACCTTCCACACGGGCTGTTTGAACCTCAGCTCAAGTCTTACTTCGAACAGTTTGGGAAAGTCCTGAGGCTGCGGCTCTCCAGGAGTAAAAAGGTAACACGGCTGAAGACTTAAATAGGCTACACAAACACGTGGGACACCTCAAACAGACTAATGTGTTCTCATAATATAACAACACTCCCCATATTTTTCTTAGTTTCCTATCCTGTGCATTACACCTAAAGCGATAGTAGAGACGTAGATTTTCCCGGTTTGCTCTAATGACGTGTTAGAGAAAGCAGTTGACATCCTGCTGAGGTTTGGCTCACTGAAAATGGCCTCAGATGTAACAGTGGTCTGAGGTCAGATATCTGAGCCCAAAGTATTGTGGTGCATTAAGCTCATCTCCTGCTCACCCATTGGCAGAGCGATGAAACCCATGTACCCACAAAAGATCAAATCATTTGTAAATATTCTCCATAACGAAATGCATCACGATATGGCATGTTTTTCTGGTAATAAATAATAACTAATAATAAATCGTGCGTGAATTAAATTGACAATGAAAACAATACTGAGTATTTTTTAAATTTAATTAGGAACTTTAGTGCAAAATGAACAAACTGTCTCAAGTGAAATTATATAGAAAATATATTTCAATGTCTGTTTACATGCATGCTCACAAATACAGACTAACCGGGTTAAGACTATCATTTGATTTAACTACACTAGTCTATTTCCTGAAGCAGAAATTGTATCAATTCACATTTGTGCTTATTATCAATTTATTTGATTTATCTTCCATATATGATTTCATCACAATTTGAAGTCGATGAATTACCACATTGAATTGTCACCCAGCCCTCGCTTTTTCAAATGCAGATGTTGGGTGTGAAACTATTGAGGTGCATGTGATGTTCACCCTTTTTTCCGTCTTGTTTGTCTCAGACAGGTGGAAGCAAAGGGTATGCATTTATAGAGTTCGACTGTGACGAAGTAGCCAAAATTGTTGCAGAGACCATGAACAACTACCTCATGGGAGAGAGACTCATCAAATGTGAGTATGGCTCACGTTACCAGCATGATTAACGGGCTCAATCAGAAAAGAGATGATAGTAGAGACGTAGATTTTCCCGGTTTGCTCTAATGACGCGTTAGAGAAAGCAGTTGACATCCTGCTGAGGTTTGGCTCACTGAAAATGGCCTCAGATGTAACAGTGGTCTGAGGTCAGATATCTGAGCCCAAAGTATTGTGGTGCATTAAGCTTATCTCCTGCTCACCCATTGGCAGAGCGATCAAACCCATGTACCCACAAAAGATCAAATCATTTGTAAATTATCCGACAGATAATGGAAATAATAATGAAATGAATAAGAAATCAGAACGGTAAAGATAGATGATAGTTTATACCCATTTACTCACCGATGACTGTTCCCTAGGTCACATGGTCGAACCAGAGAAAGTGCACGAGAAGCTGTTCGTCGGCTCCAATAAGGAGTTTAAGAAGCCCTCATTTCCTGCTGTGGCCCGCTACAACAAGACCCACACAGAGGAGGAGGTGACCAAGATGAAAGACAAACTCCTGCGGAAAGAAGCCAAGCTCCGCAAGAGACTGGCAGCACACGGCATCGACTACGACTTCCCTGGATTTGTAAGTGCTTTGAGACCGGGATGATAACTCGACACGGCAGCTGCTGTGTGTTTATCTGAGCTAGACACAAATAAAAGTCATCCCTAGAATGACACAAGTCAACCTTGAAAATCCACTCTCTTAATGTCGGCCCTTGGAATCTTCACATCAGAATAAAAGTAAATGTCTTCAAAATGTGGAAATGTCATGTGCGCCGTGATAATTGACACCCTCTTCCATCAAAACCGAGTTTTCTATGCGTTCAACATTGTAGAGCTCTTCTACTCGTATCTGTTCTTTGTTTAGTTGGTATCAGTTTAACCGTTAGTGCGCTGTGTGTGTGTGTTTCCAGGCTGCCCAGGTGCCCCAGAAGAAGAAGTCCTCTGATTCCATGGAGGCGTCTACGTGTAGCGATGTAAGGCAAACACTCTTATTTATCTTATTTAGCGTTTGGCTCAGACTGAAAATGACCCCAGGTGAACCAGTGATCTGGGGTCAGATTACTGAGCCTATAGCACTGTGGTGCATTAAGCTTATTGCGCGTGTCTCCTGGTGGCTGCGTGATAAAACCCTTGTACCAACACTGTATGGAAAATCAAAGATGTATTATTATCACATTCTTCTTATTATTCCATTCTTATTATTATTGCCCCCCCCGTACCAGAATGAGCATCTCATGAGCTCCTCTTGTCCATTTCAGGACACCACGCCAGTCTGCACCCCCTCCGTCCTGGAGAGGAGGAAGTCCATGGCCGTCGACGACGATGGCGATGATGAAATCATCATTAAGATGCCGCCTATATTGATAGATGAAGAGTGCTCCTCGGAGGAGGAGGAAAACGTCGAGGGCGGCGGCTCTGAGAGCAAGGAGCCCGCTGAAGCGGACGCGGAGTGAAAGTCCTCACTGTGTTGCTAGTGACTCGGGTCTCTGGCTGTCACAGTACGGCTGCACACATCAGGCTCACCTTTGAACTGTGTTCAGAAATCCCAGTGCGTCTTTCAGTGTGTGGAAATCCCACTACATTTGAGGAAGATGCCCCTATGAAAGTTTCCACCATAACTGGGTACCACAGTAGTGAGTACCGTGGGTGGAGCTTGCGAAACCATCACAGTGAGCCTGAGTAACAGGCCAGTTCTGACTGGACTTCTTTGATATATACATATAAATGTGTATTTCAGTCTTGGAGCAGGCTGCTTCCTTTGCCACACAGGGCCCTTATGTTGATGCAAAACAGGCATTTTTACTTCGTCATGCACACTTGTCTAAAAGCGTGGTTAAATTTGTACTATATAAACTATGATCATTCAAAATAAATAATGTGAGAATGTACAATCCGAAGAGGTCCTCTTGTTGTTGTATTTTCTTTCAGAAGAACAAGCTAATAGAAAATCACTCGCATACACACTAGCAGAGCAAAAGGCTTTTGCCTTCTTCTTTTTGGAAGACATTTTGACGTGTCATTGTAGGAAATGCATTTGTAAGTAAAATAAATGAAGTGAATCTGGCTGCTTCAGTTTCTGGATTCTGATATTGTCCATCGTTGTGTTATTAACACCTGTGCCAGTAATGTCTGCCAATTCATCAGTGACGATATGAAATTCTGCACTAATAAAAATTGTAATGTTTCCACAACCCAATGGAAATGATTGTAGCGTTAACCCTGATTGAATATGATTCATGTATATTACTGCTTCACATAATGGGTAATATATAAGACAGCAGTACAGTGTAGTCGGATGAACTAGTCCCTGACAGTGGGCTGTTTGTCGATCTTGGGATCATTATGTAATTTGATTGACATTAGAAAGGATTACTTGATGAACTGTGTTTTTGGGGTCCCAGGGCATCTTTTCCATATTTCCGGAGATATAACTTCACTTTTATCCTTCTGAATACAACACTTAGAGTGAAAATGTAAACGCTGCTCTACCATTGCGCTGTACACGCATCACAGGCTCCATGTGTCCAGTAGATGTCGCTAGACATCGAGTTATACACACCCAACCGTTTTCTTGCATTGCCATGCGACAGTTTTCCAAGTGCCAACATCATCCATGGATCGAGTGCGCCTGCGCACGACGATCCCATTCTTGTCCTGCAGGCAGCATTCCGGGTGGAGAGTGAGAGAAAGAGAAAGGCAGGAGACATTTGAGGCCGAAGACAGCACATTTAAGCCGAGAAACGCGAGCTGAATGTCCGAACCAGCTGCGTCGTTTCAGCAGGATATGGTGAGTAGGAGAATAGGTGTTGTGGGTCCACCTCCTCGCCTCCTTGTCACATTGTCTTCTCTTTGTGCTGCCCTGTCTGTGAACTGACGTTTCATTGAAAGGAAGGGCTTCGCTAGGGGCTAGCGTTAGCCTTTATTCCCGAAACACACCTCTGTCTGCTACAGTGGAAAAGGTTGTCCAGCTGTTTCAGAGAGAAACAAAGGAGTGTTTCATGGTTTCATGGCCGCGGGGTAAATTCCAGGGAGCGCGTTTGTTTCACGTTAGCAGTGTGACGTTAGCTGTCAGAGGCGCTCCTTGGTAGGCATAGCTAGCAGTGATGGTCGGGCTCTGGGCTAGCTGGAGCTCAGCTAATGTAAAAAAAAAAAAGAAAGAAAAGCAGAGGGGTGTGTGCGCGTGCGTGCGTGCGCGTGTGAGACAAGATAGACACAAATGTGCTCCATGATGAATGGCTTGTCAAAGGTGAGAGTAGGTCTGATGTAAATTGATCAAAGAGTGTTAAATATTCATGTAATTTTAATAATATAAACGTATAACGATGCTATAACAAAATTAAATGTAAATTACACGTACTGCATTTTCATGGATTAGATTTAACAGCTCAAAGAGCTTCATAATTATAGACCTCATACAATATTACATACATTTATTACACTCAGTCAAGTGCAGTTTCTTCAGCATTTACTTACTTACACACACTTAAATGTCAATGCATACATACATGTTGACGCATGCCTATACACATGCATACAGTCTGTTATATTGACTCTGTTTTGTATGTTTTATCTGCTCATTGCTTAGCTGTTTTTTTTGCAATATATATTATTTATTGAAAACAGTGTTAAATAAATGACATAACAATAAAGATGTAGATGCCCATTTTCAATATATATTTTTTTAAATGGAAAATAAAATTGTTAATAAGAAACACAACCTAGGACTCATAAAAGAGGTAAAAAAAACAACCCAAAACATTCCCACACCTCACCCTGGCTATTTGTAGAATAAAGAGTGCACACACACACATCACAGAATGAAGCAAACCAGGCCTGTAAAGGTTGTACAGCTGTGTTAACTATAATTCAAATGCCTAACCAGAGATGGGGGGGGGGCTGCAAACTAGCTTCAGCTATTCAGCAGTCCTCTCTCTGGTAGATAATGTTGTCACACAGAAAGCCTGGGGTTGTTTGAAAGGAAGAAGCGCAGTCGGCATATGATCGAGCAGTTTGGAACTGCAGCAAATAAACAGCACAGGGACGTCCTTGTGTCTTATGTTGCTACTGAAGCTCAGCCCCTCGGCCCCTGAGGTCCCAGGGCGGTGGTGGGCTGACGGGCTGTCAGAGATGGGGGGGTGGGGGGGGTCATTCTGAGCCTCGAGTCAACTGTCACTTTGTTTTTGAACGTTGATTATCCTAAACGTTTTGATTATAGCCTATTCCTGAAAGTAGATGAGTTTTTGAAGCTGCACTGGTTGTAACTTGTCATCACTGACTGCTGGGTGTGGTTCGGACATGTTCTCTTATTCAACAAATATTACCCCAAGGTACTTGGACACCCAAAGCTAACACCTTTTATGTGATGGTTACATATCTCTCTCCAAAACTCTGAAAATGAATCTGCTGATAAAACAGCCTCAACTTCACGACATGTGAAGCTGGCTGCAGAGATTTGCTCTGGTTCAGCTACTGGAGCGTTTGAAATGTCGGCCACTGATGTCGGGTGAGCTCGAACAATTTGTCGACGAATTGATTGTCTGTCGATCAATCTAAACATTTTCAGTTTACACATGATTTAAGCCTTTTTTTCAACATTATCTGGCTTCAGCTTTCTAAATATGATGATTTTCAGATGTTCTGTGTTTTCTGTGATTGTGAACTGACAGAACAAGTGATCTGAAGACATCACCATGGCCACTGCGGGAAAACTCAAGGACATATTTTTCAGACCACCAAATGGTTAACAAAAATAATGGCCAGATGAATCCATAATGAAAATAAAAGTATAATTTTATGCAGTGGCATCATGATTTTTTGCAGACAAGAGGAGCAATATACTTTTTGGCTACATATTGTAAAACACTGTCAGTTTTCTATTAGGTGAACCACTCTCTTTTTACCGTTAAATCAAAAATCTGAAAGTCATTTCGAGTGATGCATTGTAATGTACCAGGAGGAATCAACAATGAAGAGGTTTTCTGATGAACTGACTGCTGCCTGCTGTCCTCTCTGCTCCTTTAGGGCTCTCCAGGGCAGATCCCGGGACAACAACTGGAGCTCTAAGCTAGCCCTCTCCATCCATCTCCGTTTGCTGCCCTGCACGCTGCTCGCCAAAACCACCTCTTCTACCCCTGCTATAGTGGTTTGGCCCAGACTCCTTTTAAGAGAAGAAGAGGGGGAAAAAAAATCCCAAGTGGGAGGGAATAGTAAACTTTCCCCAGCTGCTGCCCAGACACACACATGCTGCATTGCCGCCATTCCCCAAGCCCTGCTCCATCCATCCCTAGGGCACGTCCACAAGCTCGCTAGCTAGCTAGCTAGCTCTTGGCACAAAGACGAGGCCTGTCCTCAGGGGTTAAAAATACAAGCAGACTGTGTACACTTGCCTCCTTTCTTTCTTTTTTCCTCCCTTTTCCGGGTCACCCAGACAAACACTCATTAACTGGGGCTCCCTTTGTTTAGCCGTCGTTCTCGCTGCTTTGAGCAGTGGGGCATTGTGAGCAGCAACAAGCCAGCCAGTCAGTCAGTCATTCAGCCAGGCAGACGGAGGAAGACGGAAGGTACCAGAGGCCAGGATGATGGAGCCTAGTATGGAGAGCTGCCTGGTCCAAGTCCTGCAGAAGGACATGGGCCGCCGGCTGCAGGTGGGGCAGGAGATCATTGATTACATCTTGGACAAGGACAAGTCCCACGACCTGGAGCAGGATCAGACAGCGCTGGACAAGATGGTCGACGGCATCGCCAGCTCCTGGGTCAACTCCAGCAACTTCAAGGTAAAGTCCCCCCGACGAGGCGGTAAACGATAGGGATTATGGAACAGTATCAAGTTGTGGGCAGGTTTCCACACACCTGCACCCACACTGGTTTAGGCGTTCACTATAACCAAATAGCTTTTTGATTTCCCATTTGCAGACAAAAGCACATCACTGCACTCAGCCATCTCTGTGTGCACCTTTCATCCTCAATTGACAACTCATTTTCTGCAATTGTGGAATGACTCTATGTAAGAGGTCGTGTTTTGTTCAACAGAATGTTAGAAGAGTTCAGTGTATGAGGAAGTGTCTGTATTCCCCCGTGAGTTCAGTGCAGCTGTATGGTTTGAATCTCTGATCCAGTCATGTAGATGTGGTCTGTTTTCAAACGTCCACACAGGGCTGAACATAGACGGCTCTTCTCACATAGTTCTCCTGGGGGACTGCTTTGTTTATCCAGTTAAACACTCATTCTACCACAACACCAAAGTCCGCTCTCAAATTTAACACTGAAAGTATTTATCAGCTATTTTTTTTAAATCCACACAAACCACTCTTCACATCAGCATGAATCAGAGCACACAAAGCCAAATTCCCTCCTAAGTTACACTATGACCTGTTACAGCTATGAAGCAGTGGAGCATTTAAAAGGCTATTTTTTTTAAAGACCCAGTCCGACGCACTGCTCTAAACCTCACCGGGGCTACAATGCATCACTTGCAGCCATAGACTGTGTATAAGAAGTGGACGTAGTCACCGTGACACCACCCATCGGTTTGTGGACTGCTGTTTTGAAGCCTTGAGTTTGGCATTTTGTCCGGCGCCATCTTGGCTTTTGGTTGTCGCCATTTTGGTTTTTGGCAACCCTGATACGAGAGGGTTGAGCTCAGTACAACCGGACACTGAATAAGACGTTTTAGGCGATGAAAATGTTACAGTTAACTTTAAATCAAATAGAGTAACTTGAAAAATATCTATGCTGCAGTGTAAGCTTGTTGTGGAATTCTGCGTTTCTATTCTATGTTTAGACACTTCCATCTTATTGTACAGCCATATAATAGCCTTTTCTAGTTTGTCTTTGGGCTGTAAAGTAAAATGTTCTCAGGCAAGCAAAGGCACACAGCATTATTGTTTCCCCTCACCATAGCACTGGCTCACATTCTTCTTCTGTGGTTGATTGTGCTTTATTTTGGAGTTTGATCAAGGACAAAATGTAATCTGACCCTGAATTGTGTTTCCATCAGCAGTTCTTCAGTGGCCAGTGAACACATTGTTTACTAGATGTCTGATTTCATGTGTGGATATGGTGCTTTTACATCACTTGGGCCTAAACAATATCAGTGATATCTGCCTGAACCTCAACGCCCTACATACTGCAGCTCAGCCCCCTCTGTCCCTGCAGTCCCCGGGCTGTGATGCCATGTTGTGCATGGACGTTTTTGTGTGCTTCAAATTACCATGTGGCCCAGACGTCTGGCACATGCCTGAGAGAAATGGCGATGAGAGGCTAGGGAGAATTTGAAACGTGAGTTTAGGAAACGGGGCAAGAGAGGCTGAACCGGATCTGGCCCGGCTAAGATCGGGGTACCGGAACTCCTGAGCCGGCTGATGTGGGGCTTCAGTCAGGTCCTTACTCCTTTTAGAATTTAAAATTCTGTCAAGAAATGCATCAAATCATCTTTCCTGTTGTATGCACTGCTTAAAAGATTCCCAGTGAGAAAACATAGCAGTATTGTCGTTCTGTTTCTTCTGTGCTGTCTGGGTGCTAGAAGGCCCTGTGAAGGCTCAGCTGTCTGTCGTCCTGTCCAAAGGCTGGTCTGATAGGGCTGCGAGACACACAGCTCTACGTTTTCAGTGTTGTTAGTTAGCCCAACACGGGCTGTATCCTCAGCACAGGCCGAGCTGATCACTTGGCAACTAATGTGGAAACTATTTAGTGTGAGAGAGAGAGAGAGAGAGAGAGAGAGGGTGATGGATTCATTCGCCATAAATGGTGCTTTGGGCGGATGCCTCCAATACCAAGCAACTGTTTAAAGGGAGAGCTGTGCAGTCGTTCTCCTCGCCTAAGCTTCAGTCATCCAGTGTGTTGTCTCTGCTGCACATGCCTTCTCTGTTTAGTTAACAAACATCAGGTTGTTGAACTGCGTACTGGTTAGCTGACACGATAGGTGAGAACTCCTTTTTGCAGAGGAACAGATGTAGCTCTGAGAGTTTAACGTCACTTCAAGCTCACAGTTTAGCATTGCAGTATATGCTGTATTCATGTTTCAGGCTGTAACCTTTGTGCTGTTCAGCTTTCTTCAAATGGTTACTTTGGTCCTTGGTCACGTTTGCATACGTTATCTGACGGTGTGCTTTTGTTTGGCTAGTCTCAGGCGTGCTCGCTGACACAGTACCTGCTCCAGCTAAGCTGTGATGATGTAATCTAGTGTACAAGATAATAACGGAGGATCTCATCTTCAACGTGGCAGACTTGGTGACCCACGACCTGCTGCCTAGCAAATTCTCCATGCTCCTCAGGAACTCGACAGGAGAAAAGCCGACTGGTCTTGTTTTGGTAACAGAACATACTTGATCACAGTAGAGTTGTTCATCTTGGGAAAATCTGATTTTACAGGTCATTCTAAATCAAGGTTAATATCTCAAAGAAATGACAGTATGGAAGTCTTAAAACACCTCTTGTGGTGTCTTTGTGAGAATCGTACAGCCTACATAATGTGCTACTACTTCACCATCTCTTTTCTGACCGATAAAGGACCCTCGTTACCGGTGCCAACTGTATCTGGTTCATCCGGTCCGGGAGCGTTAGCAACCACCATGTTGCATTCATTGACGGGCAGTCATGCAGCCACTTTTCCCAGTAAGTTTCCACCGCATCAGTTAGTTAGCTACTACCGTTAGCTGTGTGTGTCTGTCTGGCGTACTCCTCCAGTGTATGAATACAGACTGGATACAGACTGGCGCTTTAGTTATTCCTGTGAAACTTCCCAGTATAGAATTCAGATGAAAGTACCCGGATCTTCTGCATTGTGGGGCCCATAGAGCAAGCACACTAGTGTTTCCTTTAACCCCCCCCCCCCCCCCCCCCTCCCAGCCCTCGGTCCAGCCTCTTTCTCTGGCTCATTCACATGAATGTAGGAAGGACAATAACTCTGGATCCAGCTTTTAGTGCATTTTATAGATTTCTCCAAGGTAAATCTATGGGGAAAAGTCTTCTTGGGCCCAATGGCATCACGTGACGGATTAGTCCACTATGTAACATTTGCTTCAAAGCCCGGATCTCTTCGTGGGGCTTGATTGATTGAAGTCTGGAGTAACGTTAGCGAGCGTCCGGTTGAGAGAGAGAGAGCGTGTGTGACGATGAATATGAAGTTGGCAGCAACATTCTAGATGGGAACGTAGCAGTGTGAACTGTTTATTTGTTTATTTTGAAGGTGGACCAGCTATTAAGGCACAAGTGCCTCCTTTTTGACATTTCTTTAAACTGTTAAACTGATTTGGTCAAAATTCTTATTGTAAGTTAACGATTAAACAATTATTTAGTATCTCTACGTGTGTGCAATGTGATCATCAATGTCTTGGGAATGGCCCTGTTAAAGGAGCAGAAGCCATGGACATCAGTGATTGTGTTGCCAGGCTATTCTGACTGTTTCTAAATAGAGCGATTCAATGATTCATGCACATACAATTTCAAATTAAAGGAGTCATGTGAGCGATAGACGGGCACCTCTTGCAGTTGTCGTTTTCCAGAGCGATCTCCTTCTGTGTGACCCATCCATCTCAGGGTGTGTCACGTCAGCAGCCACATCCCAGCTGTGCCTTCAGCTGCCGAATCAACTTCAAACTAGTCCGCGTGCACTCGATGATCGGCCAAACGCAGATCAGTGGTGCTGTCAAGGAGGCAAGAGTGTGTGTGTGTGTGTGTGTGTGTTCACTGGGATGGCTTTGTAGATAATCTGCAGTGTGTTGCTGTGGGTATATGTCGTCCGGTAGTTGTACGAGTTTGTTTCTGGGCGTATCTGCTCATGCTGTTTGCACAACCCAGGTTTGACGTGTGAAGTGTTCCCTGTCTGCTCTGTGATTGGTGGTTCATCCTGTACGCTGCCATGCAGAGACCACGCCCATCCTCAGGATTCTGACTTTTGCAGTACCCCATGTGCCCATGTGTGCGAGTCTTCCTCCTGAGCCGCTTCTTTTACTCTTTTTCAGTTACGTTTCACATCACATCATTGCATGCAGTCAGCTGACCCTAATACAGAAATAAGCTTAAATCATCACGCCAACAGCATCGAATGACTCCAGTGGATGACGACGGTAGATTTAAATATATCATCTTTTGACTCTTTTTTTTAAGAATGGTGATTGTACTAAACAAATGAATAAAGAGCATTGAATGCTGTCTTCTCCTTGCGTCCTTTAGTTTACCATTCAATAATGGCAAGCTAACAAAAACTAAAGTACTTGGACTTGAATTACGGCTTCCTCTCATTCAAGTAAATTGGATAGATTTAGTGCCACTTTCAACTCGCAATGCTGCAGGACCACAGAAACCGTAAACAAGGATGTGATTTGTACTTTGTTTCCACACCTTTCCCTCCTCCAGGAGAGCGGTTAGGCTCTTGTCAGTAACCATCTATCACGCCCCCCCCCCCTTCCCCTCCAGCATTTTCATCTCTTCCTCTCCCAGAGCTGAGCCTGGGAGCCGAGCTGCTTTACCGACTGAATCAATGAAGGCTGGCAGCTCCGGTTCCCGGGTTGACGAGCCCTTCGAGTGATCGCTCAGACAACCCGGTGCCCCCTGACATGTCGCTCAGACATGTCTGGGTGGAGTGGCTCGAGCAGCCACAGGCGTGGCAATAAGACCACCAATATGATCCTACATTATGATAACAGAAATAGAGGTCTGCACCAATGACACGCTCAAAACAAGATGAAACATGTAGCTGTAGACTTTTCCTCTGGTCCTGATCACCAACTAGTCCTTTCATTTCATGTGCTTGATAACTCTGAGTACCAGGCCTGTGTTCAGTTTCTGATGCCTTAGTTAGCGAGCACCATGCTGAGCTTCTCCTCCTGGGGTTCCAGTCAGCTCAGCTTTAAGTGTTTGTGAAATGAGTTCAAGCTGGTGTTTCTCAGATTCATTGCAGAGGGCCGCTGCTGTCTTTGGGGAGCCATTGAGTGTTCTGTCCCTCGGTTTATTTCCTGCTCTGGGTCTTCTGCTCATACGGTTTGCTTTTATGATGATGCCGTTTCTTCTCACTTCCTTCAACACACAAAGCTGTCATGTGGTTTGAGATCCACAGTGATTGCCGTGTGCATCGTAGCACTTCCTCCACCATGCATTGTATAAGAGGTGTGGTACTGCAGACTGAGGGGCCCTATCACTGGACCAAAGCATTGTCTCTCTTCAACATAAACAAATCTCAGTTGTCATACTGCAGCGCTGAGTTTCATGTGATGTACTCACTGCAGGCGTTTTGTAACTGAATCGCGGTGCTACAAGTTTCTCTCTGGGGGAAACGATGGCACGAAGCATGGACAGGAGAGTCGTAGGCTGTAGGGAGGACCGACCAGCCGGCTTCATCACAGAATGGACACATGATTAGCTGTATGGTGCAGCAGGATGACATCACTTTGAAGTGGTACTCGTAAAATGGTGTTTCTGTTGTCCTGCAGGGGAGCATGATGTCTCAACAGGATGATGTTCAGCAGATAAAGTGGCCTATTAAGGCAAGACACCCTCTGATGACATTTGAAGTGCTCATCTTTGATTGGCTTTAGTGTAAGTATACAAACACAGCTACCTCAAACAAGCAGAAGTAACCCAAATGATTTTTAATAATACTTTTCCCCTTCATATGCAGCAAAATGTTCACACCGTAGAGGCCGGAGAGCAGCGCTGCACCACCAGCATGCTGAGGTAGACAGTAGAGTACAGTAAAGAGAGGATCGCAGTTTGATCGGCTTCTTTTTAGCCGACATCATCTGTAGAAATGTTATCTGTAACGTTGTGGAATCTATTTACTCACGTTCTGTGTCCAGGCACAGAGAGGTCTCTTGAAGGCCCTGGGCTTCACTCAGCAAAGTGATCCAGATCCAGAGACACTGTAAGAGTTCTCTGTCTGTGTTTGTCTCTCCCTCATGGACTCTTTTATTTACTGCATCAGGATGTTGTGGAGGTGAGAATGCAATGTGTCTGAAGTCACTTCGAATGACAGTGACAAACCCATAGAGGAGCCTCTGTAACCTTTGTCCAAAGATTGTGTTAATACTCTGGATCAATCAACCATGGACAGAGTGTTTGTGTGTGTGTGTGTGTGTGTGTGTGTGTGTGTGTGTGTGTGTGTGTGTGTGTGTGTGTGTGTACACACACAACAAACAAACGTACTCTTAAAGAAACAGAAACACAATGCCTGTTGCGTAGTCTCTTTAAACTGACCTAGGAAATATGTCACCTCCAAAGACTGCTAGACGGTATGTGTTTGCAGTGTGAGCCCACGTGCAGTGAGTGTGCTTGCGCTCCAGGTGAAACCTCAAGGTCCATTTACGGAGTGAAGTGGTCATTCCAGCTCAAAGGGGGACTTTGGAGCCTCGTTACAGCCCCACGTTAAACGTTAATCCCAAACCATGTTGACTTTGTGAACCCTTGGAGAGCAAAGATTTGTGCTGAGCTCACATGAAAAGCTGCGACACACAGCGCTCCACTCATCCTGAAGGCTTTCCTTCATCAGTACAGCAGGGCTTGAGTTGTGTGTTCCTTTACTGCTATGACATTTGGCTTATTCACAAAACACGTGTGTGTGTGTGTGGTTGCGGTTGCGTGAGGCTTTATGGGTCACTTCAGTGCCATCTATCTGCCAGCAATGTTTAATTCAAGCCTTTGTCAAAGGCTACGCATTAATATTGAGGTTTTAAGGTTTTGGGTCTGGAGCCTGTCCCAGCATGCTTTGGGTGAGAAGGGAGGCACACCTGTCTACTACAGAGCGAACACACACAGTATACGTAGTATATGTGAATTATATATATTGTTTTCATTCAAGTGTCATAGACCTAAAGAAGACTCTACTTACTGAACATGACCTGCAGAGGCCAGAGAAAACAAGAATACTACACGGTACTGTATACATGTGTCAAACACATAGCAGATGTAAACTGAACAAATGAAACGCTGTCATACATTGTGCAAACAAACACACCGACACCTACAGGTGTTTCAGAGCTTAAACCTGACCTAACCTGAGGGCTGATTGTGGGAGGAAACAGGAGCACATTTCACTCCAACTTCCACTAATAATTGAAAAGGAAGAAGGGGGTAAGACTCTAACCCTGCATGGCAGACTGCAAGCTACGTCTGGTTGGAGTCTGGTGTGTGTGTGTGTGTGTGTGTGTGTGTGTGGCTTGGCATGACGTAAAGTAATGGGTGGAGAAGGAGTGCAGAGAGAGAGTGTGGTGATGGGCCTCCTGCTGATGCTTGTATAGCCATAGTTAAAGCACTCAGGCCCTGGATCCACACCAACTGGCACCAACCTCTGTGTCCCGGCTCCTTTCGCTTGTTACCTGTTCACATATTCTGTCTCTGTGGTTTTTACTCACTCTTTCCCACACACACATAATCTCACTCTCTGCTTCCCCTTTTTCCTCCTCTCACTCTCTATTCTCCTCCACTGACACCCCCCCCCATCTTTAACCCTGACAAACCTCCCTCCTCCTCAGTTCTCTCCCTCACTGACTGCAATCTTCCTGCCACATTTAGAGATTGCACTGTATGTGATTTTCCCCCCCCATAGTCATAATCTGCTCTCTTATTTAATCTGCTCAACTCAAGGATTTCTTTCCTTTTTTTCTGAGTTAAGCTAGCATGTGTGTCGCAATCCCCCATTTCGTCAGCTCACTGCATGCTATTTGATGTGTGTGACATGTAGTCGGAATTTTCTTTTTGCAATTTTTATACAACTGTGTATTTAAAAAAAATAGTAAACAAATCGGCATTTTCATTGAAAAGTGAAGCGTGGTTGGTAATTAATGAGCACAACAGATGGAGAGAGGAGATAGACCAGTCGTCCCTCTGGTTACAGCAGGCTGAGAGACAATACATCTGATCAGCGCCACACTGGGGCCATAACACACAACGCAGTATCATATCCTCAATGTGTTTTTCGACTGATGCGTGGTACACAGGCAGCATAATGTAAAAAGCTGACGTGTGAGAAAATGTGTTTACAGTGGCTATTGAGTGCCTCATATTTCTTAAGTTTGAATTAGTCTTTTCTGAAAAAGAGCAAAGAGGACAATCATTTATGCAGTAAAATGTGTGTTTGGTTTATTAGAAAAGAACATGCACATATTGATTTGTGTTCTAACAAAGATGCAAAACAATAATCACAAAAACACAAAGATGTTTTGACATTAAAATATTCAGTTTAATATCTGAATATGGAATAATTGCGTCAATGGATGAATGACCTTTGCTTTGTCAGCAAGGTTCTGTAGGTAGGTAGTAAAAGTAAAAAGAAGCCATTGGTCCTGGGTGGGATATGGCTGCTCTTATTAAGAGCTGTGCACTTCAGAATAAAAGAGCAACTACAAACTGTAACACACGTCAGTTCTGTTGTTACATCCATGGGAGGAAAAGATGAATGAAATCTCAAAAATGAGAAAAGGGTCAGGTTTGTTTGTGCAGGCCTGTTTAAGCCAATGAAATAGCAAGGCATTGTGGGTATAAGGAGATGGATGTGGACATCTGATAGCCAGGAGCTACTATGTTTTCCATCCTAGCGAAACATAATGAATCGAGGGAAAACCCCAGTCTAGACTGACGCTCATGTGTAATGGTGCTTGATGGTGAAGATGGAAGTCTGTCTCTCCAGCTGACTGACACTACTAACTGTGTGTGAATGTCATGTTTATAAGTGAGGGTTTGCTATCGGCTCTTGCCACCCTATTGTAAGGAGGATGCCAAGGAACCAGTCTTACCTTTCTCACTGTGGCTTTACACCAAACATCAGGTGAGGGCCAGATCACATACTCATGCAATTCACTTACTTGGACATATTATGTAAGTGGTTCTTCCTCAGTTGGAGCAGCTTCACCTCAGGAGAAAGTCACAGAACATTCCGGCTGTGCTTTTCACAGCGTTATGCTTTAGTGTGTGTTTGTGCCTCAGAAAAGAACCCACAGGCACCGATCAGCTGAGCATCAGTGTGGGAGTCTGTTCTCATCACAACTCTGGTCACAATTGGGTATGTGTGTGTGTGTTTATATCTCAATTGAATGTAATGTGATGATTAAAGCTGGAGTAGGCAGTTTATTTCAACCATCCATCATGCGGTAACCTGTAGAGAACATTGTGGTCCAGGTAGCGTCGTCTTGTGGGCCTGTTAAGCAGATGACACACAGTGATTCTAAAGCTCTAGCTAGCCACAATATTAGCCAGCCCAAGTGTTTCAGAGATGGAGAGAAAATGTTGCTCATTGTTTAGCACAGCTGCAGCTAGCTCACGGCTACCGTTAGCAGAAGGCTGAACCACTAGCAACATCTTCTCTCCATCTCTGAAATGCTTCACCGATGTCGAGAATTTAGGAAAGTAAATAATGGTGAAATAACTTATAGATAACTGTATTTAGACATAAATAAGCTTTAGTTTGAATTATGAATACACGTTTCTACACAGCCTAGGTATGTTACTATGGTTACTATGGGTCCCCAAATGTCCTTTTTTGGAAAGCGCCCAGACATAGTCTTAGTAAAACATGTGTAAAATATTCATTTTTTGTGGTATTGTTATCAAATTTGAACTTGGACTAGGTAAGGCTTCGTGCTGTGGTTCCATTGTGTTTTCTAGCTAATAAGTCACAGCTATAGTCATCTGCAGGCATCTGTTTGCAAAGAAATATTCAGGCGGAAATAAAAACCTTCTGCTTCAGTGTGTTCAAACTTCTATTACTCAATGCCAGAAGCACTTAGAGTGATTCTGACTGTTGGGGGAAAAACTTCAGAGTGTTACCTTTCAAAAGAGACCAACACCATTCATGTACTCCAAATGGTTCAAGAACAGCTTTCAATTGACTTTGGGTATGCCTTGTATAGGCGTTTTAGGCTAATTATACAGGAGTGGTAACCGGTTTTAAAAGATGCAAAGTCATCTTCCAGGAACGAATGCTTTTACTTATTTGATTGGCCAACATGATGCCGGATGATGGGTTCTTTGTTTTCATATGACCCTGCATTTTGTCCCAGAGCTCTCTGCGTCAGTGCGCAGTAGCCTCAGTGAAATGAATTAAGGTGCTCTGTCTTTTTAATTTTTTAAAGATTTTATTCTTATTGGTGCAATTAAAAGGGAAGGTGGTAATAAGTTAAGAAATGTAATTAAACAAAAACTAATAAACAGAAAAAAAAATGTTGACAGTGATAATTTAAAGCAGTACGATTGTCTGTCTGAACTTGACCCTGGAGACGATCCAGTTGTGGACAGAATTCATGCTGATCTCTTCAGTCGTAGCTGTGAGAGGAAAGTGTCATATTTGTGCATCAGTCAGTAAAGTGTGCGTGAGTGAGTGAGTACATGTCACCCTCAGAGGAATGTGAGATGACACAACAACCCTGCAACACTTGGTCTAACCCTGGGGTTACACTCTGACCGTTCCCCTTTGATCTGCTCTTGCCACTGGAGCTCTAACACCCGCATCATGTTATCAGCTCAGCCATTTGTTCTGCCGAGTCAGCAGAACCAAAGAAGGAAGCCTCGGAGTGGATTGTGCAGCTAATGTGCTCCGTCATGGTTCCAAAGTGAGCATTGTGGAAGAATGCTGTGTCATGGACAAACGTGTGTGTGTGTGTACAATACAGAAATGTCCTGGTTGTCTTCATGTTGCTGTGCTGCACTACTCTGCATGTAGTGTCAGGGAGAGCAGTGAGAGCAATATGGAGCTCTATAGCATAGAAATACTATGTCACACACACACGACTGTTAGCTAGCGCGGCAGCTAGTATTCTAAAGAGATCGAGTTTGTCAAATTTGCAATATTCACACTAAAATGAAAGAAATGCTGTATGCATTGTAAAAACATACATATGAAATTAGCTTAAATATCAGTTTTAATCATGATGCTATTATGTCAATTATAAGTGTTATTCTGCTGTGAAATGTCTTTAGAGACAGGAAACCGTATGCATGTCAACTAAATAAAGATCACCAGATTATTTCAATCCTTCCATCACAATTACACCGATTGGAGGTTGGTGTGACCTGGATCATCGGTGTGTAACAGTCCGGACCCCGTTGCTTTGAGACAACGATCTGCTGATGAGTGGATGATAAGAGAGCGACCGAGCTCACCTGAACACTTGTGTTCCTGATGTACCTGGAAAGGTGGTAGAACACCAGTGGGATTATTTATAGGTTTAGTTTGACTTCCTGCAATAACACTAGTACTGCTGACTAACTGTTCATACTTAGTTTGACATTGAAGTGTTATTTTGTTTAATAGCACTGGAACTGGGTGACGGCATTTATTTATTTTTTATGTAACGTAACCGGGTAAAACAGCAGCATACGATTGGTTGGCGCTTTGCCGCGACATTGGAGCGGTGAGGACATAGTCCTGATGAGGGCCAGACGGCCCCACGGAGGGATCCTCCCACACCAAGCTGAGAAGTGTACAACATATTTTTGGCTCACTATTAAACTGCGACAGGCCACATTTGACTATGATAATGCGGTGGAAATCATCACAGTTCCAAAAACCTCTCTTGCACACGTGCTATTGCTCATGTACCACAATCTGGTAACGGTATGCATCTCTGTGACCTCCATCAGGCGGAACAAACCACCACCCTCCACTTGTGTGTTGTGATCGGTCTCACGGCCACATCCTGAGTCAGCTGTCTCTCCGCCTGCATGTCCAGTTGTGTTTAGTAGCCACGTTAGTAGCGCTGCCACTTTCATTGAGGCTGTTGTCTGGCTACAGAGTGATGTCTTCCTCTATCCCATCTGGCGGGTGCTGTGACAGAGTGGTGGTGTTTGTTATTGCAAAACAATAAGAAAAGAGAGAACAGGCAGAGGGCAGGTTCTCTGACACCAGCACAAAGACAAATTGTAACGGGTGTGGTAAGGACCCAGACGCAGTACGACGGACACACGGAATAGTTTGAATGAGACTTTATTCCAGGCAGAACACACCACAGGCAAACCGATCTGCACACATGTAGAAATCCACTCAGTGGAACGCCAAGCCGTCAGGGGAGAAGGCAGACAGGAACCAGAGGAGGCAGAATCTCGTGGTCGGGGACAGAAGGCTGAGTCGTTTACCGGGGCTGAGGCGAGGCGGAGAAGTCCAAACAGGCAGGGTCGGCAACGGGAAACCAGTCGGAGGGTAAACGCGGGAAAGTCTGGTAGTGAGTGTGTGTGAGACTGGGGTCTAAATAGTAGGTGCAGCAGAGTGAGCAGGTGAGAGTGATTGAGCTGATGAGGTGAGTGAGAGATAGAGTGACAGGAGAGAAGGGGCAGAGCTGTGACACAAATACTGCAAATTAAACCTTTTAAACACACCAAAGGTAGCAGCAGCGTTATTGAAACCTCTAAGTGCTGACCTGTCAAATTGGGTGAGAACGTGGTTGTTTCACCTCCGATAGCAGAGACAGCATCGTGTCGGTGTGTGTTTTTGGGTCTTTTTTTCAGTTATCTGCCCGTGACAAATGGGACTCATGAGCATCTGGGCTCACGTCACCCTCGTCCCGTGGTGGCCCTCTGATAGGCCCCATCTCCTCCTCTAGGACTCGGTTAGAGCCGGCTGCTCCAAAATAAACAGACACATAAATCACTCTTTTAGTGGCCCCGAGATGAGATGAGGGCAGAAACACTGTGGTTGCTCCTGGGTGTGAATGCTTCCTTGTCTACATGTTGTCTTGTTTATTTCCATTTCTACCAGCCTGAATGAAATCCTTTTTAGAATAGATTATGACCTCTCAATATTTGGTTGCTTAACAAGTCAAGTGCGCCACAGTATTACAGCCATGACTGGATTCAGCTATGTTTACAGGCACACTGGATCTGATGCATTCTAGCTGCGGCTATTAAAATAGGGTGAATACATGCTATATGAGGAAATGGCACCATGTTCATGGGAGAAGATGAGAGCTGGGAAGTCATCGGGGAATTAGGCTCAAACTGCCACAACATCAAAAGATGAAGAAACAATACAGGGGAATGACGGTATGTTCTTTCAGCGCCACAGTGTACACAATAGAAGTAATAATAAAACTGGTACAAAGACAGTATACTTACCGGTAGTTTTTTTTCATCATTCAAAATGCAATGAGAATCATAAATTCAGTGTAAATTGTCATGTTTTGCTGACAGCTAGCGTATTTTTCTTCAGATTACTGTAGTCCTCCTAGTTTACATCCTCTAGCGTCTCTCCTGTCGTCTGCTCCTCTTGTCCATTCTGCATGTCTCATCTGTTTACCACTGTTATGACACGGAGCTGATGATGGGGCTGTGATTGCGCTTGGTGTCCAAACTGTGTGTGAGATCACAAATGTGCTCTTCAAATCATTATGCAGTCTGAGCGACAGCTGTGTTGTGTCCAGGCCTCAGAAGAGACTGTGGTGGGTCTATACTGGTGCATGGAGTCTGGGTTTGGGCTGTGTGTGAGTAGGCCTGTGGGTATTACTTGGTGTCTCTTTTGCACGAGTAAAGCCCAATAAGACATCAATATGTCTGTAACATCCACATTACTACGGACGCTTTTATTCCCACAACCAATTGTCCTCACCCCATTGGCAGATGATATGTTGTCTATGTTTATAAGATGGTGGATGTTGATGGACGACAAATTAAAGGAGGACGTGAGTACATGGAATGCAGATGTGAGGCAGGAGGGGATCACTGAAGGCTCTGAGGAGCTTGAGGATGATGGGAATCGTATGATTCGGCCTTCAGGTTCAAAGCCAATAGAGAGCAGAACAGTGCCACCTATTTCACCCTAAAATACAGTCCCATCTAGAAGTGTGTCTCTGCTGGAAAGGAGGTGTTCATCCCCCCAGTCGACCTCCACAGATCTATGAAGTGTAGAAGCTGTTCAGGTGGCTGCTGGTTAGGGCTGGGTATCAATTAAATCCTTGCTACTCAGGTATTCGGGTATTACTAGGGATGCACCGATACCACTTATTTTCAGACCAAGTACAAGTACTTGCATTTGGATACTTGCCCATATCTAGTACTGATATGAGTACTTTATAATACTATTACATTTCTAAAACATGTTTTCTCTTCATCGGATGTTGCTCACTGTCTGACTGTAACACATTAAACCTACAACATGATGCTGTTAACTGACAATTATAAGTTTAACCAGTTAATGCTATCAGTTAAAAGCTGAGCCCAACTCAGAGGGACAGCTTTGTCACTACAGAGTACAGCTGGTCCACCTTAAAAGTCAGTCCACCTTTAGTAGCCTGGGCTCACTTCACTTTAATCAGCAGGTGGCAACGTGGCTCGGGTCTTGAGGAGTTGTAGCATTTATTCACTGACAAATAAATGTCCACACACTGCACTGCTACGTTCACAGCTACAACGTTACTGCTGACTTCATACTCTACATCTCACACACACACACACACACACACACACACACACACAGATATTAGTATCAGTAGCATCATGTCTGGAGGAGGATGCTACTGTTTCAGTGTTTTCACTGCAGCAAGTTGAGCGTGAAGTGTTGCCTCTGGAGGAAGTGAACCGGAAAAGACTGTGTGTGTGTGTGTGTGTACGTGTACACAACTCTGTTTTCCTTGTGTGCTATATCTCTGTATCGGTCTGTGTCCGTGTGTGTGTGTGTGAATGTTGTGTGTTAGCGCTCTCAGGCGTGTTCCATAATGAGTGTTTACTGCACATTCCTTGGTCTAGTTGCCCCGTGCTTGCGGTTGTGAGCTCTGCTGAGTGAGGCTGATTCACTCTGTGGTCACTGCTGGCTGATCACGCCTCAGCAGTACGATAACGGCACTGCTGGGGCCTCCGAACGCTGGCATGGCATCGCAATGACCCATCCCACCTCCCCCAGGAAGTGATGAAGTCACCGGGCATCCACAGTAGGTCGGCTTGTATCTAAGCGTGCCAAGACTCTTGCAGCGATGTGCATTGTCAGCTGTCCCTCGTTGGTGCCATAACTGAGCAACACCAGCCGCTTATTGTTTTCACCTGGTGAGTCTCTGTGTGAGCCATCGTGGCAGATTGTGGTGCTGGAGACACCCACCGTAGCAGCTCCACCACAGAGGAGGTGTTTGTGTTTCTGTCTGTGGACGGAATTTGTTACCGCGATAGTTTCGCAACCGTGCAAGTCTCAAGACTTTACAGGTAGTTGAGTTCAAAAGGAAGGCAGAGGTTAAAGATGGGTGTGATTTAAGCAAGGGAGGTGGAACACACACACACACACACACACACTTTACGCCCCTGATCCAATTTGGCGTCACTTGTGTGTTCCCCTGGTCTCTAACATTAAACAGTATTTGCATAAAGCAGTAACAGTCACTGTTGTCACCTGTAATCTGCAGCACACATCAGCTCTCTTGCTCATCTGCAGACAGACACTTGTCTGGTGCTGCTGTGGCTCAGTGAACAAGAGACCAACACACATCCAAGGAAAGCACACTTCTTCTGTCAGTTTGAAGGCTAATGGTGATTAGCACAAGCACTTTAGACAGCATGAAAACATACCTGCATATATCAGCATCTGTCGGTTAAGATGCTGAAGGATTTGATCCTCTTTCTGCAATACTGGAAAAAAACCCTGCAGGCTTGTGAGTCATTAACTTGTGAGTTACTGCTACAGTGTAATTTCAGGTGAACTCGAAAATAGATCCGGTCCAGACGGAGCCCGAGCTGTATGGAAGCGCCCGACACATCGGAATCCAGTCAGTATTATGTAGCAGCAGCAGGAAGAGGCAGGCAGGGAGGGAGGGTATGCCCGGTATGCTGCATAATCATAACTCTGCAATAAACTACAGCCGTGTGTCGTGAACTCATGGTAGAAGAAGCAAAGTTGTCTGACACAGTTTGAATTGCTCCGTGTGCTGTTAAATCTTCTTCTTTTAAACACAACCTTAATTTGGGAACGTGGGGCTTTTTGTATTGGGAATTGAGATGATTGTGTGTGTGTGTGTGTGAGAGAGAGAGAGATTCACTCCCTGTGGAAAAGGACAGCATACCCAGCTGTTCTCTTGATTTAGAGGAAATCACTGCAAAGATGGTGCACTTGTGTGTGTGTGTGTGTGTGTGTGTGTGTGGTAATGAGATGACAGGCTTGGTTGTGAGTGAAGGGAGAACTCCTTGATTGAATTTACAGGCACATGGAGACAGATGGAACAGGCCAGCCTGCTGGTTTCCATGTGTTTAGTGACCTGGGACTGATGTCTCTGGGTTACTTTGATCAGAGGTTGGTCCTTGAGATCAGGACTCTTTTTTTACATTTTTAAGCTTCTATTGAGGTTTTAGAATGAAGCTTTGAATGTCACCCAAAAAACGAAATCGTAATGACTTAGGTCAAATTGATTTGTTGTTGTTGTGGTTGTATAAAGTTAATTCATTTATGCACCGATCAACACTGGTACGTCTTCCAACAAACCGTTTTCTGACCACGATGAAAATGTTGTTTTTGAAAGGCTAAATGCCAACAAATACGGATTGAAGTAGAATATTTAGTTCAATAAATACAGTATGAATTGTGGAAGTCATTACATCTATCTTTTTTCTATACAGTTGACTTTCGGACTTTACAACGCTCTGGAGTTATTAGAAATGTTTGGATCTCACGAGTCACAAACAATCCTAGAATCTAATTCTACAATTGGTAATGATTGGTCTTCAACCACGTTAGCTTCGTCCTTACTTTAGCCAGTGTTCAGACATGCAGCTTCGAGGACTGAAGGAGCAGCAGGGTGTCTTTGTCCATGGCTGCCCACAAGGAGGTGTGCAGCTGTAAAGTGGTGACAGGCAAAATGAGAAAAAGTGTTCAACTAAGATGAAACGGACTCTTACACATCACAGTTACATGCAGAAAGACTGCCCAATCAGAGCTGGATATGTAAATGAAGTGCTCAGTGCATGCATACCCAACAGCTACAGATGGAGTCAAAGGCCAGCGGCAACGCGCCTCCTTTGTATGAGTTTGTCTGAACACACGGTCAAATTTCCAGGCTGGAACAGTTGTGCTTTTTGTAGCGGTCGGATAAAGACTTCTACCATTCAGCACCAGCTTATTCTTCATGAGGTGGACTGTTGGCGTAGCTCCTCAGTCAGTCAAGCAAGCTTTCTATGTGAGTTGTAGGGTTCATTGCTGATCTCTGGATGCTGGATGAATGATATGTGTTTTAAACCAAGTCCTCATAAGCCTCCTAATATAATGATGGCATTCACAGTGTTGTGCTCGGTTGTACCTGTAAAGTGAGGAATGGTTGTGTGAAGAATGGAAAGAAAAACCCAAAGTCCACATCCTGCTCACCTGGGCCTTCGCTGAGTGTGATTTAGCCCCCCCTCCCCCCCGCTTTGACGTTCTCTTTGCCATCAGGAGCCTGACTGCGGCTACAATGCTAAGCTGCGCGTGGGTTTTGTTATCCGTCGATGGTGTAAGAGAAGCTTGCTGTTGCTCATCTCGTCTCCTTTCCTCTCTCTTCTAAACTCTTATCACATTTTAAACGTGAAAGATAATCAATGAAAGAGATCGTTTTTTCCCACTGGTTCTCTTCTCACAGCTTCTTGTCCCACTCTTTTTCCTTTCCGATGATATTTTCTCCAAAATGTCCTGGTGTGTGGCAAACAATGGAAATGCAGAGAAGAAGCTGGTGTCAAAGCCTCACGTGTTTTGAACTGGTGGGTTGGTAGACCAAAAGAGGCATTAAGAGAGACTGCTGGCAGTGCAGAAACCTGGAGGATCCCTGAAAAGATGTGTATCTTTCTACTCAACCACACACCTGTCTTATTTTTCCTTTAGCATGTGTTTACAGCCAGGTTCTCTACAAACTAGGCCACAGATGTCAGGGTAACTCAGTATTTATCTCATAGGGTGAAGGATATCCAGGTCAGGAGTTTTGATTTCATATTCAGTATATGCTGATGCAGAGTCTACTATAGATAAGAGGAGGATTTGGGAAGGGGTGACGTCTGTGATATTTGGGTCAAGAGCCTTAGGGGGGGGTGGGGTCCTGTGTTTGTATTTTAGGGGGTCCGGATGTGGATGACAGCAGAAGGGAGTCAGCCATCTGTCTGCTGAACTGGCACTCTAAACACAGGGTGCAGTTGTTGCCATGGTCCCTTTGTCACTCGACTTCCCCCAGTCCAGAAAAGGAAAAAGAGAGTGTTTACCTCCCAGTTGTCTCGCTAAGAAAGCTTAGACAGACCTCCTGCATGGACCTAACCCAGATCAAAACTGAGCGGTGGAGTTTCGGTGGAGATGTTTAACCCCGTCGATCCCTCTGGGAGCTGTCGTTGAGTCTTTGTTTGGGGCCCTGTCATCACTCTAATTACTGTAATTCCCTCCAGTTGGAGAACAAAGGGACTGATCTGAGGATTAGGCCTGTGGGCAGCAGGCCCTCTGCCTGCTGGGACGCTCACTACCTGCTCCACCGGTGGGAGAAAAGGATGTTTGGAAAAGCATGAAAATGTGATCTAAATGGGTATATCACAGCAGACTCCAGAGCAGCAAGGCCTAGCACAGAGTAGAATAAAGTTACATGAAGAGGAACGACACCAGGGTGGCCCGGATCTCTGGAAATATGCTTTTTATATCACTTGAAGTAGAATAACAAAACAATTTGATCACATGGAGCCATCACATTGATGTAATAGTGTTTTTGTGCCCTTGTCATTACAGTGCACTTCCACTAGGAGGCAGCAGAGTGATGATGTTACGCCACTAATCATTCAACTGAATTTGTATTTCACACATTTAGGGGTTTCAAAAATTGCACCATGATCTGGACTGTAGTCCAGGTGATGCCTATGTGTCGTTGTGGTGTTAGCAGGGCTGCTCTCACTAGCCGTTCATTGAGCAGTCCACTCACCCCATGACAAGGAAAGGTACCCCCAGAGGCTTCCGTGTTTTTATATGAAGGTTTGGTCATAGCGTGTACAGTCATGGTGCAGGAGTGAAACTGTGTTTTATGTGCCACAAGAGTCCCACGTGTGTTCTAATCCGGCGCTGTGACGGTTGCAGGAGGCCAGAGTCATCTTTAAACACAGCAGAAGCTTAAAACATACAAAAGTTCGGTTTACCCAGAATCCTTTGCAACATGTCATTTTGAATACAGCTTTCAACCTGGGCTCGTCCGTGGTTGTAGCGATGATTATTCCATTAATATGTGAATATAGAATTTGAGAAAATGTATGTTTTATTTTGATGAAAGGTTTAAAAAAATAAAATGCATTGAAATGTATGTGTGTGTTTCATTGTGTGTCCACCAGTTGGCTCTGCTCGGCTTGGACCTCTTATCGGCCTTAGTGACGAGGTTACAGGAGCGCTTCAGGGCCCACGTGGGAACCGGTAAGACTGTGTGTCCTCTGTGTTTAGTTCATTATCGGTGGACCAGGTCATTATTTAGCTGCTAAAAGCCTCTTGCTTTAGGTTTCTGAGGAGAGCCTCATCCATTCACATATTGAGTTAAATATTTACAGCATCAGCCCACATCATATTATTGGTGGTTAACCAATCTCCTCTCTCTCGTGAAGTCACATCAACCTCTGAGTTGAATCAAACTGTTCTCTTTTGTAAGGTTGGGGATTAGATCAGAGGTCTTCAACAGGGGGTCCGCGACCCCTAGGGGGTCCGCGGAGGTACTGCAGGGGGTCCGCGAAAGTTTTGGTTGATTAGCCAATTTATTTATTTATTTTTTCAAAACATGAATCTGTCCATTATTTTAATAGTTCAGTATTGAATGCAAGATAACAGGTATGTTTATGCATGGCAGTGGCACTAATAGGCCATCACTCATTTTCGTTTCCACATTTGTTTAAATAAAAATGTCAATTTGAATAGCTTGTATGCATGATTATCATGCAATTGACAGACAATGTTGATGTTGGCGTTGGTATCAGCTGACAAGGTGCGTTTCTAAACGGCAGTGGCACGGCCACCCTACTCACTGTACCTTGCACATGTTTAAAATAAAAACATGAATATATGAACCTGTGTATTATTTGAATAGCTTAGTATTGAATGCACAATAAAGAGGTATGTTTATACATGGCACTAGGCCCAGTTTAATATAAAACACCATTTTATACAATATATATAGTCGGGGGTCCCTGCTCCATCTCTCTATCAGTTTGGGGGTCCTTGGCCTGAAAAACGTTGAAGACCCCTGGATTAGATGATCACTCAGTGCGCCCCCTCACAGCTGCTCTCTGAATGTGAATAACTAAACAGTGAGGTTTCTATTATCATGGGGGCGTTCTTGACGGTCGTTCTTGGCTCTCTATCGTCTGGATTGCTGACCACTCCCCTTTCTGCACTTAATTTAAATGCGATTACATCACTTTACAATGCAGACTCTGACTGATGCTACAAAGAAAGGGGAGCTGTATGAATGTGAAATGATACACTTCTTTTGGTAACTTATGTATCAACATGCTGGAAACAGAGTTCATTATTCAGCTGAGAGAGAGAGAGAGAGTGGAGAGGTGAGCTTAAAGATGAACTGATTAGGATTTGGTGGTCAAAGGTCACTGTGACCTCAAAAAACAAGAATTCATATGCTAATTATATCAATTTCACACAAATGTCTACTGGAATATAATGATGAAGTGATGACATTTCTGCTGTGCTCCCTCCCTCAGTTCTGCCCAGCCTTATTGACCGATTGGGAGACTCTAAAGACCAGGTGCGAGACCAAGACCAAACTGTTCTGCTGAAGATCATGGAACAAGCTGCCAGCCCGCAGGTACCAGCACACACACACACACACACACACACACACACACACACACACGCTTTTCTGAGAGAGCTCATTTTTTCCACGAGTTTGAGCATGCAGCCTGAATTAATTCCAATGGTGACTAATTCATATTTGCTGCCAATATTCTTTTTCTTTTCTTTGTCTTGCTGGATAACCACGAGTGCACAGTCTCAGTCCCTGATAGCCTTGTAGCGTGTTCACTGTGATGAAACGCACATGATGCTCAAACCGTTGCTGTTGTCATCCAACACAACCCACCCCTCGACCACTGACTCTGTGCTTACAAAGCGTACTATATGTGCAGTGACCTGAGGTAGAAACCTAGTCTCAGACCCTGTGTATGGCACGCTGGGTCTACATGTGGCTGTAGTCCGTTTCCTGTCCTATAATGTGTGTCAGTGATCCAGTACAGCAACAATAAGCCCGTCTCTTGTGTGTGTGTGTGTGTGTTGTTGCAGTATGTGTGGGACAGGATGCTGGGGGGCTTCAAGCATAAGAACAACAGGACCAGAGAAGGAGTGTGCCTTTGTCTCGTCGCCACGCTGAGCATGTGAGTCGGCTGCTCCATATACTGGTCATACTGGTGAAGATAGCAGGACATCCTCATTTGCATACTCCTTATACTTCCACCCTTTTCTAAATGATGTTCGCTGTCCAAACAGCAGGGCCTCTTGTATATCTCCTATCAGCTGTTCATTGGGCTGATTTATTTCAACTCTTGTCTTCCAGACACGGAGCTCAAGGCCTGACCCTCAGTAAAATCGTCCCCCACATATGTAACCTCCTGGGGGACCCCACAAGTCAGGTATGCCCACTCGTGCTTCACTACTGTTACTGTTACATACAGGAAATGTATTCCAGTCTTAGGTTTGAGGACTTCGTAGTAGAACAGAAAGACAACACTTTGGGGAAACAATATTACACAATGACAAATTAATTTAAAACATTTTACGATTTATTTTGCTTTCATATTGTTGTAAACTTGACATCTGGCAGTGTTTGACTGATTCAGTGATACAAACCTATTCTTATATATTCTCTGGGGTTCTGATTACTTTTGAGAGGTGTTTGCAATTATTTTGGACTACATATTTAATCAAACAAACGTATTTGTTATTACTGAACATAATAGAAATGAGTTTGATTAACACATGAGTAACAGAGACGATGTGAAGGAGTACCAACGCGTGACGTCCTGTGTTGCTGTGGTCATCAGGTGCGTGACGGGGCTATGAGCTGCTTGGTGGAGATCTACAGACACGTGGGGGAGAGGGTGAGGATGGATCTCTGCAAAAAGGGCCTGCCACAGTCACGGTACGAAGACAGGAAGCTGCCAACCTGTCCACGGCCCCTCCCCTCCTCCTCCTCCTCCTCTTTTGCTTGTTCTTTTCTGCCTTTGCATCCTCCACTCACTCACTTACACTTCCTCATACACACAGTGATTGTAGGTCAGGTGCTGTTATTGTGGTGAGAGGAAGGTTTTCATCCCAAAGAGGTAGCAGGCCACAACACGGTGGTTCTCCCTCTAGTGGCCCAAATAAGCAATGCCGCTTTAGAGGACTGATCTACGACATGCACATTTATCAGGGTGCACCTAGTTTAAACAAAACGGTGTAAAACAACAATTCAGCAGTAACTCCTACCTTAAAAGAGAAGATCAGCACTAGTTATTGAGGTGAAAGCTTTTCTGTTTCAGACAGCCTTGGATTGTGATTGTTTGTATTCTCACTAGCATCGGGGGTCTCATGTCCCCCCTCACACTGTGAGAGTCACTCTATGCCTTGTTTCTTCCCCTGTGTGTGTGTGATGTGTTTGATATAAGCTCGTGACTGAACACTCAGCTGATTTCTAGTCGTTCGTCTTGTAACCGGCCCTCAACAAGCCCTTTGGACAGGGTGCCAGAATGTCATAGGTTCCATGTGGACGAGCTGTATTTCTTTATTTACATCACACGCCAGCGTACAGAGACGGTGTTACTGTTGTGTCCTCTTCGTCCTTTATTTTTTCATACACTTGACAGCATGTCTCTGCATTCCACCATCACCTCCCTCTCTTTCTCTGGCCTCGGTGCCACTGTGTCATGTGGCTGTTTTGGACGCCATCTATTTTGGTCCCTGCTGCTTAGAGCACAGAGAGAGAGAGAGAGAGAGCTTCTCACCTCCCAAGTGACGGATGGAGCAGCAAACCATTCCCTCGGCTTCACTCTTCTGACACATTTTCTTTTTCTGATACAGGTTGAATGTAATCTTCAGCAAATTTGATGAAGTCCAAAGATCCGGGAACATGATCTCCTCCTCTTGTTCCGGTGAGTGTTCCCCTCGTTGTCTTTGTGCCCTTTATTTCTTCATGTGGTATGCATCCATCAACACAGCATACCCGCAGTCTAATCGAGCATTACTGCTCATCTCAAGTCACTGCTGGATGCACAGACGCACTGTGACCAGCAGGGCTATTGCTGACTCAGTAGAACGTGTTTGTAGATCTGAAGCAGCTCGGTGGGTTGTTTGTCTGTTATACAGATATGTGTTTCTATGATGAGTTAAGTAGCGGGCTTTCATTTTCATCACATTGTCAGTGTCTTTTCACAGCGCGTACTGTGTGTTTTCTGTGCTACGTGTGTGTGTGTGTGTGTGTGTGTGTGGTTGTGGAACACATAGCAATACTTTCAGCTAACTTTCAGTTTGTCCCTCTGTGGAGCCAAAGAGACGCATTGAAATCAACAGGCAGGTGTATTTGAGAGTGTTGTGTGTGTGTGTGTGTGCGGACAGATGAGACCTCTGTGCAGGTGGAATCCTCACTGCTGACTCGGTGCCATTTCAGAACAGCTGAGCCAAGGAGAATAGAGTCAGACAGGGCTCAGCGTTTCAACAACAGTCTGCAGCGTCACCTTCCAGCTTCTCCACATTTCACGTGTGGAGTTCAGCTGCCACGACCACCTGATGAACACACACACACACACACACACACACACACACACACACACACACACACACACACACACACACAGAAACATGTAGTGACACAGGAGAGCTTCATGACCCCGTAGTGTAACATCATGGATTAGCTGCTTAATCAATACCAGATTATAATAGCAAATTCCCCCTTACGGGATGAATAAAGTATCTTATCTATCTCTAAATTATTTTGTGAGTGGCTCATAGTGTCACGCTGCGGTTTCCTGCTCTGTTTATCTGTAGCGTTATTTTAGTAACATCTACATATCTGACAGCGTACCACGCTATAGACGCCCTCTGTTCATAACAGCATTAAAGGGACACTCAGTCTCCAGCTATACTTGTCACGTCGCATGTAACAAGTAACCCTGATGATGTCATAGTGATGTCGTGTGTTATTTTCTCCTGGGCTCGGCCTCGAACAATCAAAACTCTACATCACACACTGGGGTTGTGGAGTGTTAAAGATGTGGGCGTTAACCAGGCACGGAGGGTCGAATGAAAGATGCTACGCTGTTGATTTTCACCTTTTTCTTTTTTGAGTCTCTGGCAAGACCCCCTTTAAAGGGCAGTCCCACCACAGTCATTCAATGTTTTATCACTTAATCAGAGCAAAGCAGAGCACCGTAGCAGACAAATCCAATAAATCATGTAATGAACAAACAACGTATTCCATCTTTGTCTTTTAGTTTACAGCACAGGCCCAAGAATCGTCCCCTCACAGAAGTAGAGTCCGTCGCTCGATGATCTGCTTTCATTTAAGATAGATTAGAATCTTGTTCGACTGTCTTCTGTGGCAGCGCTTAAAGACCATGTTTAATCTGATTCCTAATGAGTCTCTACCAGTCAACTGTCAGTTTGTTTGGAAAGTAAAGAGGGACACGCCAACGTGACTCATTTTAGCAGTTGTTAGATAGTCGTATCATATCATAGCGTCATATTCATCACCACTTCTCTCCTTCGCGGCTGCACTGAAAGTCACTTTGCGTCTGAAGATGACGACTCATTTTAATTAAAGTCCATTTGCCTCAGAGACGAGAAGAATGTCTGACGTTCATGTGGACGGAGAATGAGCTGCGCATGTGAAACGGCTTCAGAATAAAGAGGAGTGACACAGAAGATGTTCACAGATTATGTTATAAGAGAGATGGAGGCAGAGGGGGGGTCACACAGGCAAGGGGGGGGGGGGGGGAGGAAGGGAGGGACAGAGAGCAAAACAAAGCAGCCATTTCTGTTGCACCACTGAGATGTAGAGTGGGCGAGAGAGAGAGAGAGAGAGAGAGAGAGAGAGCGCTGTGGAGCAGCGGAGCTTCAGAGCTGAGGGCAGCTTTGCACCATGACAGCTGGAGAAGGTAAGACTGCAAATAGAAGGTCAGATACACACGTATGATGCAGAGATCACCCCTCTCCCCAGGGGCTGCATGTGTGTGTGTGTGTGTGTGGGGGGG
Source organism: Leptoclinus maculatus (assembly GCA_032191485.1). Taxonomy (NCBI): domain Eukaryota; kingdom Metazoa; phylum Chordata; class Actinopteri; order Perciformes; family Stichaeidae; genus Leptoclinus; species Leptoclinus maculatus. The sequence continues at coordinate 1,960,982 of JAVDOI010000034.1, read as the reverse complement.
GGCTGTTCGATAAGGAGAACAGTTTTCTCTCTCTTATGTAATCGGTTGTTGTTGTTGTTTTCAGCTGTATTTTGACCGGTCTTGTTGCGTAACTAAGCTGGTGTGTGTGGAGAAGGTAACACCTCCTGCTCTCCTCTGCAGACACACAGCTTCTCTCTCCTGGGTGGACTCTGTGAATGGTGACTGTAAATGTTACGTGTCGTGCCTCTCACTCCTCTCTGGCCTCCGGTCTCCTCTCAGCGCTCGAGTGACCCGACACTTGTTTCATCTCAGTCCAGCGATCGGAGCTACTGTCTGTACATTTGTTATGCAATCCATTCATTTCTGATTACTTGTAGTTCAGTTACATTGAAATGAATATATAATAAATGAAATCTACAGGGATTGAGATCATTATTAACATACAAAACATCCGATTCATGAGCTCTGCTCAAAGCCACCAGACGGCGGTCGGACAGCTGTATTTTTGTGCTTGAATTGGCACTACATATCTCTTTACATGTTTTTGAACTTATGTGGAGGTTTCATGAGGTCAGACTACTCTTCATTACTTCCAGTGTTGCAGTGTTTTATTCCGTTGTTAGAGTCTGAACGTTGCAGCCTTCTTTGTTACTGAATTTGTTTTAGCATTTGAAGATGACTCGCCCAGTGATGTGCTCTCATTATAAGCCTCTTAGGATAATGCTGATCTCAGACTGTAGATCTTAAGTCCTTCATTAGGTTGAGTGGCTGATGCGGAGCACTGATGAGACTATTTATTAGGTTACTTATTCCTTCTGGTGTCAGTAGTAGAAAAGAGGGTTAAACAGTGAGCTGAATAAATGCCATTCTGGGATAACATTTTATAATCTCAATGGCTTTTAGAGAATTACACACATTCTATGTGAGTGTAGAACCTGAAATAGACAAACAAATGTACGTCTGAGAAGTCGTAACAGTGCTGAAGTCTGTTGGTCAGCATGCCGGGTATGTACGGTGCAGCTAACGAGTGTGTTCACTATGAATCACTTCATTGTTTGTTCTGTCAAATGAACAGGTCATATCACACGTTCCCAAAGCCCACGGTGATGTTGTCAAACGTCCGTCCTGTTGTCATCGCCAACAGTCCAAAACCCAAAGAGAACATATAGAAAACAAGAACATTTGACCATTTTACAAGCAGGAACCAGTGGATTGTTCGATTGAAGTGATTAATTGATTATCAACATTGTTGCCAATTTAATTTGTCCACTTATTGTTGCAGTCGTTCCACTAGAAATAGCATCTGTCATGATACCGCAATGCGTGACTTTAGCTGCTGAAAGCCTTACCGCCAACAACCGAGAGAACGCGCTCTGAAAGGTGTCCCACATTTAGCTGTTTCTCCTCAGTAACAGCTATCTGATGACTGTGACTGTGTTTATAAGTGGGACTGTGAGTGTCAGAGTGTCTATTGAAGGCAGTATTTCTATAGAACCACAGAGAGGACTGTGAATAAGGGAGGGTCGTCGTTATCCCGGCACACCAGCCGACGGGTTCTCACTTTCTTCAACACAATCACAGAACGCCTTTGTAATTGGCTTAATCCACCGAGGATTTGTGCGTATTGGTGTGTGTGTGTGTGTGTGTGTGTGTGTGCGCATGAGCTGTCCTAGTGGGCGCTTTCTGTTCCATCAACATGGAGGACACTGCCAGTCCTTCCCCCGGTGTTCTGCTGCGATGAGAGCAGATCTCCCACCGTCACTTCTTCTTTCTGGCACCAGCTGAAGAGGCACAGCCTCCGATCACTCAACTGAATGCAGGCTGATACAGATGATCTGATACTTCTTCATGTCATGATATCACATGAGGGAACATGCTTCTCTGAGCTGTGAAGGGGAACACTGTAAGACAAAACCCAGTTCACAAGTGTGCTCGGCCCACTACTCAGGGCTATTCGGGATGACACAAGTGCCACAGTGTCTGCGTGGGTGCTTGAGCTCTGTGTATGCATGCAAGTGTACGTGTGTGTGTGTGTGTGTGTGTGTGTGTGTGTGTGTGTGTGTGTGTGTGTGTGTGTGTGTGTGTGTGTGTGTGTGTGTGTGTGTGTGTGTGTGTGTGTGTGTGTGTGTGTGTGTGTGTGTGTGTGTGTGTGTGTGTGTGTGTGTGTGTGTGTGTGTGTGTGTGTGTGTGTGTGTGTGTGCAGCCATTATATCCTGCACCATGAAGAAATGGTTAACACCAGTGGGGGCTGAATGCTTATTCTGAGGAAGCCCTTTGATTATCTCACACACACACACACACACACAGCTTAATGCGTTTTCTTACGCGTGTATCAATTGTGTGTGTGTGTGTGTGTGTATCTGCTGCCTTTGGCTGCTGCACAGTGTGGTGGAGGCTCTGAAGAAAGATCTTTTCTATGTAAGGTGTTTACAGAAGAGATGTTTTTGTAGTAGTGGTTCCCTCAGAGTTGTTAATCTGGACACATCTTGTGGTGACTTACTGAAGAACGTGATGCTGAAACTACACTTTAGCCCTAAATACTGTGAGCTAAATTGATATTAAAGGATTCAGGATTTGGCTATTCTAGTTTTTACTATTTCAGCAAACGTCACAAGAAGACGGAAAACCAACAGCTTGATAGCATAGAGTAATCAATTCATTGTTTGTCTTGGTCTTTTCATGACAATAACAAAACTACACGCTAATAGAAGCATTCATTATTAATCACCAGTAGTATAACTCGTTACCACTGAGATGCAGCCGGCTTAGACTTGAATAGTCACACAGAGAGAGAGAGAGATGAGAGTATAGACTGTGAGCAGCGCTCTGAATGATGGGATTGTCCTCCTTGTGCCCAGTGAAGTGGGCCAGCGGCTCTGAGGATCAGAGGGGGGGGGGGTCTGTGAGGCCGCTGTAGAGGGGGCACGGCCAGGCTTATCTAGCCCAGCACTGACTATCTGCACTCGCTCAGGGACGGAGAGCTGATGTGGGCACAGTGTAGAATGTTACTCCAGAGAAAATGGAAAGATTGACATTGTTTTTAGTGGCAGGTGACAATGCCATTAAAAAACTATATTTCATATTACCTAAGTATAAAAACAAGGAAATGAACTTGCATGGCTTTAATACATTTCTGTGACGTGGTAGTGTGTATATTTTAGTGGACGGATGAGATTTAACCGTACCATTAAACTGTCTGTTTTCCTGTTTCTACCTGTCTCTACCTGTCCCTACATGTGGATGCTTCTATCTGATTGCCATCACCGAAGCGATGCAGCGTAGGAGGAGATGAATGAGAGACTCATGATGCCAACCGGCCCCATTGATGGCAGTCTGGTGCAAAATAAGCACCATGGGATTTGTTTGATGCTGCCCTGTTTTGCAGGGGACATCTTTGATGTTATGGAGGTAGAGCACTCATATTAAAGCTTTTAGGGCGAGCTGAGAAGGTTTGCAGTGACAGCAGCTATTTTCTCTGACAGTCATAGTTTGTCTTGAAGTCAGTCTGGTATAAGAGCCTGGTGTCCAGACATGACCTCAATGAACCAGTCAATGCTCCTCATGTCTTCAGCTGATTGTGAAGTGTGAGTGGGACAACCAGCTCCTTGTCCTCTGGACGGGCCGGGCTACAGTAATGTTTCTGTCACACAGTAGATCTGAAGCGTTGCATTGGTCATTGTTAATCCATTGTCTTTGGGGCTGAGGCTATATTATATTTCCCTATGTTTGGACATATTTTAGACTAAAAGACAAATTAAATACGTGCTTACGTCTAGTTTTTTTTTCTTCAAATGGATAGATGGACACTTTCGACACAGTGTTGATTCCTTTTGCACCTTTTTTGTGATGATCTCTCCTCCTAATCTGCAAAGCTCACTAGTACGGGTGCTCTGCTGAGACTCAGCATTTCCTTGTGACAGATAGTTTGCATTTTAGTGAGCGGGGCATTTTAGGCCTCAGAGCAGTGCTTGTCAGAACTCGTCGGACTTCAACTTCAGAGGATCAATCAGCGTTTTGTGACGCACGCGGACGGCCTTCTGATGTCCTTGTTGGGTGTTCAGGACTACAAGTGAACCCTCTGAACCCCAAAACGCACCAGCGGGATTGAAAAGCATCTTTTTTTTAAACAATCGGCAAAACTACACCGTTAATCAACGCAAGAAGCTGTAGAACACACTCTTTTTTTGTCAGATTTTTCTCTTTCCGACGGTCCTTGAACACACCATGTGCGAGGAACGCTGCCGTCATCAAAAACCTTTTATTCTACATGTCTCATTTACAATTAATCTCATCAAATATTTAAAGCACGTAGAACCTCCTTGTTTGGATATATAGATTCCAGTGTTCATTCTAATTTTTGTAAAATAAATTATCCAAGAAATTCAACTTGCGTATTTCCTTTTTTATGATTTATGGCATGGTAACTGTGTTGTACTGCTCTCACTTCTAGTGATGATGGTGCTGTTTCCATAGAGGGGCGGGACTTTTATACCGCAGTGAAAATCAAGACCACATAGAGTGAAATGTGACAGAGCAAAAAAAAACACCCCAAAAGTGCTTGGAACCAAAGAATAGAGGTTTAATGAGTCATCAGCTGACGCATCGGTAAGATGTTCTGAGTGAAGAGTACTAACAGTACCATACTAACAATAGAAACCCGCCCATCAGCAGCGCAGCCCTACACGTGGTGTAGTGACGAGTGACAAAACAAGGCAAAGTTTTTGTAAATGTTTGATTTACATTTCAGCCCTGCCAGCAGCCTCTCTGGTTTGTCAGCAAAACAAGAGATTCTTTGTTATGACATAACCCTGATCACCAGTCAGCTGTCTCTTATGTAACCCCCCCCCCAGGCTACAGGCCCCGGGGGTCAAAGGGGTCAGCAGAGGAGAGACCCCCCCTCTTCTGTCTCACCCATGCCGTCAGGCAGTAAAGAACGTTATCAAGCGTCTGAACTTTCTCTTAATCCCTCATGCCTCTGGGCTTTTCTTCTTCCCTCGATATTATATAAATGTGTACTTTACTGGTGACTCCGCTGATGCCAACGCAGCTTCAGCAACCTTCAGTACTTCAGTGTGTCTGCAGTGCATCCTGACTCCTAGTGCACAGAGAAGGTAGCGCATCCTCCATGCCTGAAATCCACCTGACCGTCTGCTTAATGTCTGTGTTGTCTTCAATGGTTAAATAACTCTTATATATCCTTGTGCTGGAAACGTTTTTTCCAAAATAATGAATCGTTATTTGAGATTATATTTCTGATTATTATTAAAATGATTTAGTTTGATCTTGAAGGATAGTTTGTGTGTTTTGAAGTGAGTTTGTGTGTGCTTTGGGGCGGCGGAGGGGCTCACGGCAGCACCGCTGCTCGTTCACGGCAGTAACTGTAGAACGTACGTGCTTTAACGTTATCGAGTCAAAACACCAGAAAAGTCTCCAATAACACCAGAAAAAGTCAATAGATTTGTCGCTAGTAGCTTTTGACAAAAAAAAGTCTCCATGAGGGTTTCGGAAAGTCGCCAGATTTAACGAGAAAGTCGCCAAGTTGCCAACACTGGCACCGCTAAATATGTCCCCAGAGCAACATTGGACGTAACAATAGTTCCTATCACATATTAAACCAAACAAAAATCCATCTTCATAAAAACAAGTTGTACAAATAATAATATACAAACAAGCATATTAAAGCTACTGCAGATGTAAAAACAAACGCATTTAACTTACCAGAGCTGCTGTTCACTATTTAAAGACAAAGTCCATCCTCCTTTCTTTGTTAATAAAGAGTTTAATCTCACGGTTGTTCAGTACATCCGTGTGTTTTAGTTCCAGTAAGAAGTCCTTCTGGATTCATGGATGCCAGTGAAGACAGTCGAGCCTCCCCAGTTGTATTTCCTGAATACGTTTTAATGCGTTTGAAGGCTGAAAATGTCCGCTCGACAGAGGCAGCAGATATTGGGATTGTCACCGCCCAACATGTCAGGCTAGCCCACTGACCAATCACGTATGGCTAGGCCAGCTAGCAGGCTCTGGCACGTCAAAGAATACGCCCAACATGTCAAACTAAAGATCTGATTGGTTGAACACTATGACAATCAACAACATCGTCCCCATTCACTTAAACTACACATGGATTCACTTGTGAGTCTGCAGGCCTCGGGCCTCTCTTCTTACCTACAGACACAGAGGTGAAATCTGATTGGATAAAAGCTCTACTTAAAACAAGCTGCACTGGAAGCAGAGCAACTGAGGAAGACAGTAGCTGTGCAATGAGAAAATAAGATAATGGGAAAAATATTTTTATAAATTATAATACATACAATTCTTTTTTTTTTTTTTTTTTTTTGTGATTCTGTTTAGGCCAGCAGAGAAGGCTTTGCAGGCCCTGATGGCCCACCACTGCTATATATGTATACGTGTATATAGAAATATATACGTGTGTATAAATCCTCTCTTTATTCTCTGTCTTTTAACTCACTGTGAGAGTTGTTGTTCTTTTTTAAATGTGCTTTCTGAATACATTTGGATTGCATTGGATAGGTGTGATGTGTTAAAGCTTATTGTTGCTACATCCCCTTGTCTCGTCTGCAGTAATGACCTCACTCTGAGATGCTCTATTGATATTCTGTTATTGATGGGGCTGTATGAGAGTGAGCACAAGAAAAAAAGTGATCTCACAACAATACACCCCTCCCTCTTTTCACCACGACATGTCCCTACAGTCCACCATCGACACACACACACACACACACAGTGATAACTGAACCCAGAGAAGAGGGCTTAAGGGGTGGTTAGTCTGGCACTTTGTCAGCGTGCAGCGTGCTACAGAGGCACACGCAGAGCACACACACACACACACACACACACACACACACACACGCATCCTGTCGACAGATGCCTGGTGCGTTCGCCGGTGCAGCAGAGACATGCTGCGGAAGCTGATGTGCCAGAAAATCTGCGCTCGTAAGAATGATGCCTTTTAATCTCCCTTTTTCTCCCCCTCCTCTCTCTCTGGTCTGCTCTCCGTCGTTGCTCTGAATTCTCTGGATGTATACGTCTCTTTGCCGTCCCTACCCTTTCCTCTCTCGACCTGTTGCCTCTTTGTCTTTTGTCTTCCACTTTGTTAATGTGGTGTCTGTGATAAACGCTGTGTCATGGTCACGGTGCTCTTCGGAGCAGGGACATTTAAGGAGCTGGTTCTTGTGTATGAGCCTGATCACTGTTCCTGTGACGGATGAAAGCAATGTGTTGCTAAAGGGGTAGGCTTCATTCCTAACCGCCCATAGTGGGCTCATCCATAGGAACACATGCTTTCTGAAAAACGGATTGAGGAATAGTTTTTAAATCAATAAGCTGCAACCACCCAGCACCATCACATCTGCCCTCGGGGCTAATCCTTCCTGTGAATGGTCACGTTGGGCAGGTGACCGTGGGGGGGGGGGGGGGGGATAGCTGCCAAACCAGATTAAAGTCAGATGGATGGATAAAGGCGGAATACAAACACACACCCTGACAGAGGTCATGCAGCGCAGAGATGACTCTGGGTTTACTGACAAGAGAATGATGATGCATTTCACCACGGACACTAACCCAGGAAGAAGAGGAGCGATGATGATGATGAAGGAATAGTGATTTATCGATCAGTCATCGAGCCACCAGTTATCCCGAGGTGCATTTTTCACAATTATGAAATATGATAGTTGTATCATACATTTTCTCTTTTCCTGCCCCTGTCTGTCGTTGCAGATAAGAACTTTGAGGATGAAGACTCTGTGGATGGAGGCCGGTCCTCCTCCTCCTCATCCAAAGCTCCCCCTAGTGGCAGGAGGCCTGTAGTGAGCTCTGTTAGAAGACCCAGCACAGCCACCACGGCCAAGGCCACAGGTGAGGGAGGGTTCAGTCCAATAATGAAGCCATAATACATTTACTGTGCAGCCCTTTCAACATTAACAATAGTGATCGTAACAATAAAACATTTTTTTTCCCCCAAAGGTAAAGAAGCAGCTGCCGGGGCTATTGATGACGAGGATTTTATTAAAACCTTTGAAGACGTGCCCTTAGTCCAGGTATGCAAAGCTCCGAATTGTGTGCTTTTGTTAGCACCATGTGGAAGATGACGTAGACACAGTGGGAGGTATTAAGATGGATTTAAACACCACTCACTCACAAACCGAGTTAAAGTGATCAACAGACTTCACGCTTCTAGTAAAATACCAGTATGTAAAGCTGATGATAGCATCTCTCTGTGTCCAGATCTACTCCAACAGAGAGCTAGAGGACCAGCTGACCAAGATCAGAGAAGTGCTGTCTGATGACAAACACGACTGGGAGCTCCGAGTGGTCGCGGTAAGACACACGCACACACACACACACACACACACACACACACACACACACACACACACACACACACACACACACACACACACACACACACACACACACACACACACACACACACACACACACACAGGGGGGAAGTGCATGAATCCACTGATGAAACACTGACATACGTTGTCTCTTCTGTGTGCTCTTGTCCCTCTCCAGCTGAAGAAGGTGCGTTCTCTCCTGCTGGCCGGGGCGACTGAGTATGAGGGTTTCCCTCAGCAGCTGCGTCTCCTGGAGGCTCCCCTCAAGATGTCAGCTAAAGACCTGCGCTCACAGGTGGTCCGCGAGGCCTGCATCACTCTGGGGTAAGATCCCAAGTCGAGGAAGGAGCATCAGTTGCCTTGCCAGCGCACTCCTAATAGCTTTTGATTGGCAGTAGTGATATTAACTTTGTAACTGATTGGGCTGCTCCAGGAAAATGCTCAAATGTTTTCTTTCCACATACTTAAGCTAATGAACATGAGCCCTGCTCGGGTATGAAACGAGCAGCGCGCTCTCCACCCAAAAACATCCGTCATCCAAATTTTAATACAACCCCGATGAGGTGGAACAGAGCAGAGACACGCGCAAAGAGCAGCAGGTTGATGAATAGATGGCAGCTACGTGGATCCCACATCGCTTGTAATGTCACCAGTTCGCCTTTCAATCCGGTACTAACTTTCCCCGGCTGAGGCAGAGCACATATTGAACTTTTCTTCAGTTTTTACACCATTACAACCGAGATATGTTTAGGGATTTCTGAGAGTCACTTTTGACCGTCGGTCTCTCTTTTGTGTTCTTTTCCAAAAACATACAACTGCCTTTATAGTCTTACATATGCTTTTTACCTCTCTTTGATGTTTTCCCCAAGTAATCGTCTCGCTCCTAACATCTTACCCCTTAGTTAAAATGCAGAGAGTTCAATCATCTTTTAGACTCTACAGCATACTCGCTGGAGGAGCTGCACCTTTAACACCGCTGCCACGGTCCTGTTTGTGAGAACATCACCATGAATGGATCAGAAGGGGTATACGCTTGTTCTTTAACACCACGTCCTTCCCTCTCCCTCTGTCAGACATTTGTCAACAATACTGGGAAACAAGTTTGACCACGTAGCGGAGAGCATCATGCCCACCCTGCTGAACCTTGTGCCCAACAGTGCCAAAGTCATGGCCACGTCCGGAGTGGCCACCATCCGCCTCATCCTCAGGGTAAGGAGGGTCCATGTGGTTCCTCAGGAACCCCTGCAAATATTTTGATTCCTCCACGGCGATACATTTACAGCGCTGTCGTACAAACCACGAGAGCACACGAGTGAAACTTCAAATTTGGATTTTCTCTTCCAGCGCACACACTACCCACGTCTTATCCCCATCATCACCAGCAACTGCACCTGCAAGTCAGTAGCAGTCAGACGGTAAGAGGACCTCAATACTTCAGATTTTCTCCTTCTACTTTTTCTTCGCTGATTTTTAAGATTGAGTTGGATTTCATACTTACTACGACTGTGTATTAGGGCCATTGTAGGTAAAACAAATATGAATATATATATATAGAGCCGGGTAGGTTCTATATAATAATCTAGGTAATATTCTGGAATAAAAAAAATCTGAATTTCCAAGATTGAAGTTGTAAATATATGAGAAAATACTCACAAACTTACATTAAAAAACTTGGAAAAGAGGGTTTTTGGGGTCAAGGAACCAATGTGGTTATGAGTTCTTTTAAAAACATTACCCCTCTTCCCCCATTCTGCAATTTATTTATTCTTTGTTATTATGCATGTTATGGTTTTCTTTTATATTGCTTGTGTCGCCTTGTGACATGTCGTATTGTGCTTCTCTCCTTTGTTAAATATCCGGTCGTGGTGTTGTTTCGTCCCCTTTCCAGACGCTGTTTTGAGTTCTTAGACCTCATGCTGCTAGAGTGGCCCACTAACACACTGGAAAGGTAAGCTGTATCTCTTGAGCAGAAACATATCTACCGTTTCCTCCCAAACCACCCGAGCACATTGCAAGTGTGCGTGGTGTGTGTGTGAAATAGATGACGTGGTGTATCGTGTGTGTGTGTGTGTGTGTGTGTGTGTGTGTGGGTAAATGCTTCTTCTTCCTCCTCCTCTCACATGATGGCATTTGAGACGGCTAACATTTGAGTTGGCTAAGTGTCGGTTGGATGCCTCACTGATGAGGCCCATTAAATTGATGAGTCCTGAGAGAGCCGTCATCATCAAGACCCCCAGCGATGATGAGGCGGCTTTCCATCACCGTAACCATGACCACCGCGGCAGAGACTTTAAAAAGCGTGTGAAAACCCCTGTGGGTGGCCACACAGCCTGTGGACCACCAGAGGAATACGAGTGGAAGAGACAGAACAGAGAAAAACCCCAGGGTTGTTATTGGTTTAAGGTCGCAGGAGTTGTCTGACTTTACTTCCTGGTTTTATCTCAACGGGGTCTTGGGTCTCTTGGGTTAACTGCTCGTGTCCTCCTCACCATGTTCCCTTACTACCCCAGACATGTGGCTGTTCTGACTGACACCATCAAGAAAGGCATACACGATGCCGACTCTGAGGCCAGATCCATTGCAAGAAAGTAAGTGTCATTGCACCGAGTCTTCGTTCTGTCAGCTATGTTTTCATTGAGTCTTCGTCTTTAAACTGCATTGTATCCGTGTCTTTGTTCCTCAGCAGTATTGCTGATGTAGTCACATTTAGTGTTTGAAGGGAAACTTTGCAGATTTTCAACTAGCTTTGTATCGTTGCAGTGTGGGGGGTGGTGTGTGCGTCTGAACGATGTTTGCCTGCACACGGAGCTCCCCGCTCATTTCTCGGGGGGGGAGTCCCCGGATGACCCCAAAGACATTTGGGGTCATCCGGTGGACCGATGGCCTGCAGGTGAGCGGGGAGCTCCGGGAACACGGTGCCGACTCGTCATCGTCTCGTCTTAGTCTTGGGGGGGTTGTTTAGGAACGTATTCGGTGGGGGTGGGGGGGGGGGGGGAAATAATTACAGCATATTATCACGATATTTATATCCTTTATTTCTAAATAATTTGAATTGTGTGTTTTTATTCAAATCACCACTGTAGATGACTTAAACAAATGTTTTCGTATACTCATATATCGTGTGCGTTTCCTCGCCCTCACCTGTAGGTGCTATTGGGGTTTCCATGGTCACTACAGCCGCGAGGCAGAGCACCTGTTCCAGGCGCTGGAGTCCACCTATCAGAAGGCCCTCCAGTCTCACCTGAAGGGCTCTGACAGCATTGTGTCTCTACCCCAGTCAGACCGCTCGTCCTCGTCCTCCCAGGAGAGTCTGAAGTAAGGCGATGCCCTCCTTCTGTCCTCACCCTCTGCCATGTTATCTTCCCGCTAATGTGTCTTCTGGAATATGATTGTAAAAGCTTCGGTAATAATTATGAGTAGATCACCAGACATCACAGCCACATGCACCCACACACACACACCCACACACATTCACACACTCACACACACACTCATGGATCGATTGCCATTGTTGCCAGTTTATAGATTCCCCATGGAGCGTGTTGACTAATGACCTCATACTCAATCCAGCAGAGTGTTTGTGTGGGCGGGCGTGTTTTTCCTATCTTGTGGGGACATATATGTGATTACAAAGTCACATTATGGGGACTCGTCATTGTTAGGGAGGACAATAACCCGTCTCTAGGGTGAAGACTTAATATACCCTTAGTTTAAGGTTAGGGTTAGGGTTAGGGTTAGGGTTAAGAGTAGGCTGGTAGCAGTTATGGTACGTCTCCAGCAAATGAATGTAAATCAATGTCATTTTTGTGTGTGTGTGTGTGTGTGTGTGTTTGAGGGAGTAAGCTATTTTTTTCTGTATCAAAGGAAGCCACGGTTTCTAATACATTTCACATAATTCATTTTATATGAATGTTTGTTATTCTTCGACACCATAACTGTTTAGTGTTGACAGGTGCTCATTGTGTTGGAATGTGATGTACATAAAGTCTAAGAAGTGTCTTCTGTTTTTCAGCCGTCCGTTGTCTGTGAAGAGTGTCATTGGAGGGAGCATAACAAGGAGTAAGTATTATTATTATTAACTATCCATCCCTTGGTGTGGGGTCTTCCTCAGGAGTGACATGTATACTGTATGAAGTGAAGCAATAGTGTTGTGAAGTTGTGACTGTACACTTCTCACTTCTGTGCTGTCGCAGGTAAGCTGGTGAGCACCAGGGTGTCGACCACATCGGGTTCTCTCCAGCGTTCCCGCAGTGACATCGATGTAAACGCCGCCTCCAGCGCCAAGTCCCGTCTGTCCACCGTTCCCGCCTCCTCGCCGTTCGGCTCTGCGGCTGCCCTCCCCCCGGGGTCCTACGCCTCATTAGGTAATCAGCCATCTCCTGCTAACCTTCTGAAGAAGGAACTCTTTGTGTCATTCGGCAAAAACTGCTCACGCTGAATTGTAAACGCAAAACACCGTGTTCAGAGAATCGATGCAAGTAGTTTGAGGATACAGCTTGCTTGGTACAAGATGTCCGTGCAACTGGAAGCAAACATAATTAAATAAGATTAAAAAAAAAGACAGAAACCCTGAGAATAAACTCTGTGTTGCATCTGTAGAGAGCTACTCAGCAATGAGCCACTATCTACAGTCAGTTAACAGAGCTACTTTAGAGGCTCACTCAAGCAGTTATTGTCAAAGTCTCCCATCATCATGAAGTATTAAAACATGTTCTCCTGTACTCACTGGCTTTATGGGCCGGACCGGGGTTATTAATGACTCCTGAGGTTGTCATTAGACTGTTCTGTCAGCAGGAACTCTTTAAATCCTACGTTGATACTTTTGACAAATCGATGTAATGAGGCTGAGTGTGTGATGAAAACCACAGATGCATTTTAAGGAAGTTTTACCAACATTTTAAGCTGATGGGAAATGTTTAAGCCCCATTCCCCACCAGTATATGAAATGTACTGTAATCCTTCTGGCCATATTTCCCTCCCTCTCTTGTTCTTCTTCAATGAGTCCCGATAATGGCGATTACTGATGATGATGATGGTGATGATGAGGCCCCTTGTTCACCCACTCACTCCTGTTCCTGCTTCAATTGCTACTAACGTCTTCCTCTATCCCTCTTCCTCCACTCGCTGCTGCACTGCCTTTCTTAAATGCCCAAAAGATGGCACTCCCGGTAAAAGTGATGGTAAGACTTGTGTCTCTGTGTGTAGGTGTAGGTGTAGGTGTGTGTGTGTGTGTGTGTGTGTGTGTGCACAGAACACTAGAAAGTGAAGCCGTATGAGTGTGTCTTTCTGTCAGCTGTTGCGGGCTACACGTTCACATCATCTGTGCCCTCTTTTCCTCTCTCCCCCCCCCCCCAGTGGTCGCCAGTTATGTGGAACTGCATGGACTGTCTGCATGGATTCCTCTTCTTACTGTAACCCTAACAACTGTATCCATCACCTCTGTTACTTACTCTGCTATCAGGTCCAATGCTACTGGTTCATACTGGAGGGTTTTTGTTTCTTGGTTTCTGTCTTACTTCACAGAAATTGATGTGCCACTGTAACAGACGGTGCAAAGTGTCATGAACTGAATGGTGGCCACATTTGACATCCTACTCAAGCTTTTAACCGTTACATAATCTGGTCAAAGGGTTGGACTGTTCTGCTGTGTACACATGGCAGGGAATTTAGAAGCACATAACCTGTTTTTTGATATTATGTAAGGTTTGGTACTACAGATGCCAAAAGTACGGAAGCCCCGAGAGGCAAATGACAAAAAAAAAATATATAAAATAATCCCTTTAGGCCTCCCTCTGAAGCCACTCCCCCCCAAATGATCATCATGAACATAAACAATGGGCACAGGCAGAATAAGATGACCAACCCGTAAGAACCGGTGAGAAAAAACTGTGAAAACAGGTGAAAAGGTTTTGGCGGGTGAAATTGTTCAATGTAACATTGCTGTCGTGCCTTTCTTTTGGCTAGAAATGTATCTAAATCGCCGCTGGTGTGTCGCTTTTCGTCCTATTTAGAACATGTGGTAGTGATGCATATCTGCCTCTTGTGGCCAAAATGAGCCTTACAACAAAAAACACCTGACAAACAATGAAATCCAACTAAAATACATGTTTTCTCACTCAGGGCTTCCGTACAAATCAGCTTGTTGTCAATTTTAGTGAGAGTGGGAAGAAAGTTATTCCAAAAATTATATTTGGTCACCACGTGTGTGAATTATGTTAAAGGGAAATCAAATGTCTCACTACAAATTGTCTTTCTGACACTTTATATTCTTCAGAATGCAGAGGCTACAATTGAAAGATACTTTAGTTTTTCTTACTCTTTGGGTTTTATAATTTAGTTGCTTGTTAAATGTCACTATTGGCTTCAGACCCACTGCATATTATATATAGCATTACCATAACATGCTACATTTGGATGTTACGTACTTCCAATAGGAACTAGTCTCAATTTGGGGGAAGGGTTTCTGTCAACTTTATGTTGCTAACGTAAAGCCTAAAGCTAGCCTTTTAACTTGCAGCTAGCAGCACCGCTTCTCGCTAAACGTCCAATACTAAATGTTTTTCTACTAATAATCAGAAGTATGTCAGAGTATTCCTCATGTTTGCAGGTTTTTCAAGCATAGCTGCAAAGGATATTCAATGTTTGTCCGTCTTTCTCCAGACCTGGGTCAGGAAGTCTGCCAATATTTCTTGTGGTTTGTTTCAGGACAATAAGACACACTTGTTGTGCTTTTCTGTGTGGCTCGTGTCTTAGCTAGCACTGAGATATGTTTGCAAACTAGTAGACCCAGGTTTGTCTGTTTCCCTCCTGTGAGTTTTCAGAGGGGCTCCATCCACTCACCCAGGTCTCCTTCATTCTGTGTCCCCAGACTTTGTCTTCTCCAGCGTCTCTGTCCAGGGTCGGGGTTAAACACATTCATGTAATTCAAGCGGAATAAAACTCCCACTGCTTCTTCTTCTTGCTCCCTCCCTTGTCGTCCAGGTCGCGTTCGTACCAGGAGACAGAGCTCGGGCAGCGCGGGCGGAGCCAGTACCCCAGTGGTGGACAGTAGGGGGCGCAGCCGAGCCAAAGTTGTCTCTCAGTCCCAGCGTACGTATATGCACCTCACACACGGCTCTCATACGGTGAAGTTGAATTGAAATCGCACACGTTCAAGTATATGTGTGTGCATACCAATCCACCACTCTCATGTGCTGGTATGATCTTTGTCTGCATCGACTTTGAGATCATACCAGACGTTTTGCCGTTTCTCGTATGTGTGTGTGATGTTTCCCATGTAACCCGATAAACACTCCCAAAGCCATAGTCACTCACAAAACCTTGTGTATTTGTGAGCCTACATGCATGCATAGTTTGCGTGTATGTTGGTATCTATTGGCGTTCTTGAGCTCTGTCAGGAATCAGTACACAGACCACACGTTCACAGCCGTTCAGAGTGCATGCTGGGTAAATGTAATAAACATGACCCCTTCTGTCTCATTTTGACCGTTCTCCACCCTGTCCTGCCTATTGCTTCCATCACCCAGGATCCAGATCAGCCAATCCCATCAATGGTAAGGCCTCAGCTTCATCCAATCACAAGCCAGACGCCTCATCATCCCTTAGCACGCCGTCCCCATTCTTTTAGCCTTTTACCTTTTTGTTTCTCCACGTACAGTAGCAGCATGCTCCGCTCATCACGTTCACATATTTTTCTCATTACTTACCACAGTTTGAGACGCTGTTTGGAATAGAAATGTGTGTTGTCTTGTCTTTGTAGCCTTTGTTGTCACAGTTGAAGTGTTGTATGTTCCCCGTGGTGACCGGTCAGTAACTGTCTCCACACAGCACAGTTAGTTAGGACGTGGGTCCAGCCCCTCTCATCCTGTGGGTGTGTCTGAATTTGTTCATTCAGACTTGATTTTAATTTCCTGTCAAGTTCTGTTTGCCTCCACACTGAGATGAATACATGTAGGAGAAGACTTTATACAATGTTACGTTGCTGCACTGTCCCCACAGCATTGGGTCTATTGACACAGCTTGTGTTTAGAGATTCCACCAGGCATGTTACTAAAGGTTGGTCCCTCACCCTCATCCCCACCGGTGTCTCGGCCTCTCTGAATACTGTCTCACCACAGTCCATGTCTTTGTGTTTGTTTGTCTCCTCTCAGCCGGCAGCCGCTCCAGCTCCCCGGGCAAGCTGCTCGGCCACGGCAGCTACGGCCGGATCCCTCGAGCCACGGTGTCGGCCTGCACCACGCCGGCTGACAAGCGCACCAGGATCCCTCGCAGCCAGGGCTGCAGCCGCGAGACCAGCCCCAGCCGACTGGGTCTCGGTAAGGCCAGGATTACTCACACAAGGCCTTCTTTCTTTAGTAGTTCTGCAGGACTACTGTGTATGTGGTGTAGGTCTGGGAGAGTGAATTACTGGGACTTGCTTCTATTGTGCATCCTATGATGTCCTTAGAGGACAAACATATCCGCGTCAAAACTGCCATACAATTATATATTATTTTTATGTTTCATGCACAGAATTACATTTTCTATCCAAAATCAATCCTCATCATAAGGACCAAATATATATATATTTATTATTTTAACCCTTTAAATAGTTTGTTTACATAATGCCACTGCTGTTTTTTTATGGAAAAAAGCAAAACGCAAATTTTGTATAGAATACTAAATGCTATAGGGATTTTTATGATGAGCAACTATACGATATTGGTGCATTTTAATTTGTTGTGCAGGAAACCATAAAAACAGCTATTATTTGCCTGAAAATGGCTCACGCTGGTGAGAATAGTAAAAACTACAGTTGTGAAGCCAGGGCTCTAGATTAAACCTGATGTCATTGTGGTTTTAATGGGAGAACTGTGTGTCTCACAGTTTATTATAAAGTTATTACAGGAGCTGAGCTTGAACTTTCAAAATGAAAAAAAAGGTAATAAATGTCACACCTTGTCATCCGTGTTCATGCCTTATCTATTAACACGCCAAAATGATAGAAAAACACAAACTACAATGTCCCAAGTGATGTACAAAGATGAAACAAACCTGAGTTTGGCTCAGAGTGCGTGGTGAGGGAAAAGCCTACAAACTGAAATGCGACGTATCGCAGTGTTCTTTTACTTCACCTGTTTCTTGTCGAATCCACACCGTTACAATCCAGGCACCGTGACGAGACTCATCCACGAGTTAAACACTCGCCATTGAAATGCGCCTCATCACTAAACCACACAGCGCATGAACACATGAGGGACATAAGGGACATGCGTTGATGCAGGATTATGTCAAAAAGATGTGAAACCTGGACCTCCCTGTCTTAACTTCCTGACAAAGAGAAGAAGCAGATGTTTCTGTTTTGCACTTTGAAGCACCGCAGCGCTGCTCAGACGACAGTCACTGCTCAGACTGTCCAGAACAAAGCGCTGCTGCTATCAGACAGTGTCTGTTCTGCTAGTTCTCTTTTCATCGTGATATAAATGTACGCACGCAGATCTGTTCTGACGTCTGATTGGTTGAGAGGGAGCGGTGGTTATGGGTGTTGTAGTTGTTATCATGAGGGTTAAGTATGGTGGAAGGAAGAGTCGGGCTTTCTTATTTGTCAGGGTTGGATTGATGTCTTTTTTCAAGGGAACATTCGCCACCTTTTATCCAATCAGTGTTGATGGTAAATGTAGTCGATTGAAGCAATAAATTCCACAGGGTGCGTTTTATTGACCTAAAAAGTTGAGCTCATCAACATGTGTTCCTGCATCCAACGCCGTCATTTGACGTTTGAGTTGTAGGAAGAACTACAGTGTTTTGGATGACTCGGATATTCATGAATGAATGACTGAGTCTGCGGCTGCAGTAGCAGTGCAAAGAGGATATAGCCGGTGGAGATCCTCTGGGCGTCAGAAGCTTGTGCGCAATGCATTCTGGTACATGTAGGCACTGCAGGCACGGCTCCGGGAGCAGCAGAAATCAGCTTTCTGGGTCAATATAGCGGCACTGAGGGATTTATTGCCCCACTCTACTACATTTACTACCATCAACACTGATTGGACATCCACACGAGGTGGGGACTTTCCCTTTAATGGACTGGCTGCTCTTTGTATCTTTTGAAAAGTAGAGGAAATGTTGACTGTTTCTGATTAATTACAGATCCTTCTTTTTTGTTTTCTTTTCAATAAGAGGAGGGTACTGTTGCTGTGTTACCTTCCTAATATCTAACTTGTGTCCCGACTATCTAACCTTTACTAGCAGTATGCTGTTTGACCAACTCACTCACCCAGCATCCTGCCACTGCTTCTGTCTCCGTTTTACTGTGACTCTTCACTTTCAATTCTTCTTCATCTTCTTCTTCCTCTTCTCCAGTCCAGTCTCTTTATATATCAGTCAGTAGTTTCAGGGCCCCCTGGATGGCGATGTCAGTTCATCGGTCTACTGAATGTGCATTTGTTCAGAATTTTTATTTTTTTCAAATGTGATGAATCATGAAATTTACCGAGCACATTCTTGCACCCGAAAGAATTTTCATTTGTAACTGTTGCATTGTCCTCAGGCCAAAACGTCAAATTGATTTCACGTGTTCAAGGCAATTTTAGCACCACCAAAAGCAAAGTCCTAAGAATAGACACCAGTTTGTTGTTTCATCCAGGGCTTTCGTAACCTCTACCCCTCTTCTGTTCCTCTTTTCTGACTCTCCGTCATGAATGCACACTGACATTCCCACCTAACTTGTTGTCCTGACAGCCAGCCTGTGTGGTAAAGCTCTTCTTCCTGCTGCTCTTCCCTACCGCACGCTAGTCCGGAGCCGCATTCCCCGTCCCAGCATGAGTCAGGGTTGCAGTCGCGACACCAGTCGTGAGAGCAGCCGCGACACCAGCCCCGCTCGGGGCTTCACTCCTCTGGGTGAGTACCGCTGAGCTAACGGCTGTCCGGACTGCCTCTCCCAGTGAGTGTCCCAACCGGAGAGTCTTTACCGGATGCTAACACGAGCCTCCTGTTGTTGGTGTTCTTCCTAGAATCTTTACCTCTGCCTGTCTTTCTCTGCGCTTGCACTCGTAGTGTCTTTCTGGGCTTAGGGGAGAATCCTGTTCTGTGTCCAGTGTCTCTTCTGAATCCTGTGTTTTGTTGTTGTAATGCACCTTCTGTAGTTTGGGCTGTTTTAAGTTGGATTCCTGTGTGTGAATACAAATTCTGTGACTTTAAGTGTAAGTGCAGTCATTAACGATTGGACGCAACAGAAACAGCAAGCAAGTCAGTATTCACAGCTGATGATGACCCTGCAACTAATGCCCAGAGCAGCAGCTGCTACTGTAGGTCTTGTGCTGTTGCATCTTGGGAAGAGGTGTGCAGCCATTGCTGTATCATCAAATAATCTATGGAGTGGAGAAGTATGCCATCACGCGGCATGTCAGTGCTTTAGAGTCGGGCTTAAGGACAGTCAGAGCTGTTAGCATAGCATAGGTTAACTGCTCTTGTTGTTGTTTCCATCGACCATCAGTCTGAGAGGTGGAGGGGGGGGTCATTTTGCAGACTTGAAATAGAATTTAGATTCCTCCTTTATGATCTGTGACATACTGTTTTGCCTCCTCTTTATTTATGGACTTTTTATTTGTCGTGAGGGACAAAGTGTGGAATGAAATTTGGTTACAGGCCCACCCCTCCTATACTACACTATACTATACTATACTATACTACACTACACTACACTATACTACACTATACTATACTATACTATACTACACTACACTACACTATACTATACTATACTATACTACACTACACTACACTACACTATACTATACTATACTATACTACACTACACTACACTACACTACACTATACTATACTACACTATACTATACTATACTATACTACACTACACTACACTATACTACACTATACTATACTACACTACACTACACTACACTACACTATACTATACTATACTATACTACACTACACTACACTACACTACACTACACTACACTACACTACACTACACTACACTATACTACACTATACTATACTATACTATACTATACTATACTACACTACACTACACTACACTACACTACACTACACTATACTACACTACACTATACTATACTACACTACACTACACTACACTACACTACACTATACTATACTACACTACACTACACTACACTACACTACACTACACTACACTACACTATACTATACTATACTACACTACACTACACTACACTATACTACACTACACTACACTACACTACACTATACTATACTATACTATACTACACTATACTATACTACACTACACTATACTATACTATACTATACTACACTATACTACACTATACTATACTACACTATACTACACTATACTATACTATACTATACTATCCTACACTACACTATACTATACTACACTACACTATACTATACTATCCTACACTACACTATACTATACTACACTATACTACACTATACTATACTACACTACACTATACTATACTATACTACACTACTATACTATACTACACTACTATACTACACTACACTACACTACACTACACTACACTACACTATACTATACTACACTATACTACACTACACTACACTATACTATACTATACTACACTACTATACTATACTACACTACTATACTACACTACACTACACTATACTACACTACACTACACTATACTATACTACACTATACTACACTACACTACACTATACTATACTATACTACACTATACTATACTACACTATACTATACTATACTACACTACACTACACTACACTACACTACACTATACTATACTATACTATACTATACTACACTACACTATACTATACTATACTATACTATACTACACTACACTACACTATACTATACTACACTATACTATACCATATATCCAAATGTAATGCATCCAGATGGGACCCTTTTCACACTGCAGAGCTCACTAAAGTCTCAGGTGATCCTGATTGTAAAATGAGCAGTTTATTACTAATCCATCAAGCAATAGTCTACTTCATTCATTTTCAGTCTACTTGATTTATCAGAAAAGAAAAGTTCAGATAAATGTTAGTTTATTTTCTCTCTATTCATGATTTAAGAACAGGTGCCTCTCAGGGCTTCTGTAGAAACCACACTCATTTCAAGGCAAGCCAGAGTCTGCTACATTCATTTTCCCAATTAAATAAAACAACATGACAAAATCCGGCCGGTTGTAGGGGTGAAAATGTCCCCTGAGTCTTACCTTAGAGGTTGGTGTTAAACCTGTAGTGTGTGTGTGTGTGTGTGTCACTAACCCCGTGGTCCGGATATTGCCCACTTCTCCTGTCCCCTGCAGCCTCCCGACGTCACTCCCGTTCAACCAGTGCTCTCTCCACAGCAGACCCCCACAGCCAGTCAGGTGACCTGCATGCTCAGATCCCCCCCCCCCCCACCAAAGTCCATATTTCATAGGCAATAATGCCTACCGAACCAGCATGCACCTGTGGTTGTTTTAAGTGATGTAACAGCAGGTAGCCTCCATTGTTCCTTTACTTTAAGTTCCCTCCAAGAGTTTTTTGAGCATTTCATTCAGTATTGTAGCAAAGAGGAAAGGTAAGAATGGACAGGTTGTATTTGTTCAGCATGTAAAGGGAGCCGTTGGTTTCATCTGCTTGTCCCTTAATCACCACACCTTCTCATTTTAGCTGTGATCCACAGCCTTTAGTGAGCTGACACAGCCTAGCTTTACCTGTTGATTTGTGAATTGTGCCTCTGTTGTTTTCTTTTGTTCTTTTACCATATTAGCTCGTTACTGTGGTTTCCCGTCTTTGGTGCATTGTTGGTGCTTTACATCCTCCGTCTCCCAAACGCCATAGCTGCAATGTATGCCTGTTTTTTCCTGCCTGAGGGCATGGTCATCCTCTTTTTGTGTTTTTACTTTGGCTGGTTGGACATTTCACTCTGGTGATCTTTTCAGCTCATTCATTTACGGTATACGGCTTTATATGCAAATGTGTCCAAAGGAAACAGTAACTCTCTCTGTGTGGTTACAAAAGTAAGAAAAGCATCAGTTGCTTTTTTTCCATTCAGGTAAGTTACAGTGGCCACCTTCACTTCATGACAAGTCTCACTCACCTTCTTCCATTTCCTGTCTAGATCGATACGGTTTAATTCACCAAGCAAGGATCTCGGCGTCAGTCAACGCCATGAGGGTCCTGAACACCGGCACAGAGGTGGAGGCGGCAGTTGCTGATGCTCTGGTAAGCTGCTGTGGAATGTTGTCTCCCGGAAAGAAACATTTGAATTAGTTTGTTGTTAATGAGTAGGGGTTGTAAAACAAGCACTAGGCCAAATGTTAATGCAAACATTTTACATAGAACTATAAAGGTGCACTCAGTAGTGCAGATCTCCGCCAGGTGTTTCTGCAACGACCAATGCTGTATTGTGTGATTGAATTAATACACCACTGCTGTAAAGCAAACAGACAGAATAAAAGTGATCCAAAGAGCAGAGGCAGAGAGGTACTCAGCAGTGAGTTTGGTTAGCTGTTAGCAGTTAGCCAAACACACATAAAAAAAACAGTAAAAGGGAGCCACAGAGCGGCGGCTGAGAGGTAGTCGGCAGTGTGTGTGCTGGTAGTGTCGTTAGCCAAACTCACCATCCAAAACAGTGAGCAAAGAGCGTCCCCACTGTGTCTCTGGGCGCAGAGTAGCAGCTGGGTGTCGGCAATGTACTCGGCTGTGTTATCACTAGCTGCACTGACGCTTACAAGCCTGACGGAAATAATTCCTGAATCACAAAATGCCCAATACCTGGCAACAGAGACCGGCTACCTGCAGACCTCGAAAAGCCTTCAAACACATTGAATGTAGTTCCCTCATTAAACACCTGAATGAATACATTCTTGGCTACATTATTTGATTAAATATGATTAAATATATTTCTAGAAACTACTGTTATGTAAAGCTGTGAAGAACTGACACATGTATATATATAAATGTCAATCATTTCATGTATAGAATTGTAGGCAAGGTTATTACATTGCTTTGTATTTGGTATTATGAGTGGCTTAAAAACATCAGCTGGGGTGATTGTATTCACATTATGAGCATGTAATAAGTCATATTGCTGTAAAGTAGCCTCTTTATTGAGAATATTTCAATCATTTAGAAATATCAGTTGAAATGTGAAATGTCTAGTTGTGTGGGACTGTACTTGTTCTTTGTTTCCTCTTTAAACCTTTCCTCTCTCATATTTCCCTCTTGGTTGTTTGTTACCATTTCAGCTATTAGGAGACTCCAGGAATAAGGTAGTTGGTCATTTTACACACCACGCACTAATCAAGATCAGAGAACAATAATGCAGCCTGACTCATTATATTGGCTCATGACACTCCTCCACCCCAAAAAACCAAACCCCTTTTTATTTATTTTACCTTGAATGTTTATGTCCAACGCATCCCAGTAGTGTGCATCTACATTTTACATTGTGTTATTATTGTATTGAACCTCATTGTTTTGGTACATTATTCATATGTAAATATCCATGAGATTACATATGCTCTACTGTTTGAATTTTCCCAAACTGCATTGCATTTGTAGTCAAGATTCTTTGCTTAATTACAGCACTGCTCTACTGGCTTTTTAATTTTTCAGTCATTCTTGGCTATATTAATGCACATGGCATATTTTTTGGCAAGAATGTGAGTTGTGTTTCTTATATTTTGGAAGTTCAACATCAGCTCCTAAAGAGACTCTGACCCTTACGTACAAAAGTGTCCCCATTGAAACCCAATAAAGCCACACTTTCTAATCCCAAGGCCCTTAAGATAAGATAATGCCTTTTATTATATCAGGCTTGTAATCTTATGTAGAGAAAAACATGAAAAAACATGAAAATTAATGTCTATTTGGCAGTTATGATCAGGACTGAAGTTGTTAAAACAATTAAACACAGTTAAAGTGCATCACAAATGGATCAAATTCAATGTTGTTGCTAATCATTGGCATATACCAAAATCCCCCGAGCATTTAATATACAGAAAATAATGTCTGTCCAACATACAGACAACGGAGGCATTATGTAAACGTTACAATTCTGAAAATGAATAAATATTGATAGTTATCAGGGATGATGTTTGTTAATAGATTTAATAGTGAAACTGAAATATAATATTAATATAAAATTGTATGGCAGATGTTGGCTTATTTCTATCCTCAGACCAACTTTTTAAGTGAGGCACAAGAAGTGTGTATGTATCAAATTGACCCTTAAACTGAAACGTAACAGCCACAGAACAAAACACAAAATGTGTGCCATGACATGGCTGATTTTATTTGCCTCAGCACCTTTTCTGCAGAGCATGGTTAACCTTTAGGAGCCATACTGTGTGTTTCCTTCACGCTCTCCTCTCTACCACAGAGGAAGCCGTTGAGGCGGAGGTACGAGTCCCCGGGCATGTACTCTGACGACGATGCCAACAGCGATGCGTCCAGTGCCTGCTCAGAGCGCTCATACAGCTCAAGGAACGGAGGCATCCCCCATTACCTGCGGCAGACGGAGGACGTGGCGGAGGTCCTGAACCACTGCGCCAGCTCCAACTGGTCCGAGAGGAAGGAGGGCTTGCTGGGCCTGCAGAATCTCCTCAAGAGCCAAAGAATACTGAGGTGGGATTGGGCTCATGTATATTAGCAGAGGTGTCAAACGGTGCCAGAGTGAGAATGTGAGCTTTTGTACCATGTCCAGCTCCCTCAAGTGTGACCAAAGGCTCTGTGTGTCACTGACACTGACGGTGTAAGATATGTGGTTATCCTCATCAGTCAAGATTTTTTTGTTTTTTCTATTTGACCTTTATTTAACCAGTCGATTAACTAAGAGCAAATTCTTATTTACAAAAGCAAAGCCTCTTGAGGGAAGACTGTTGGGGCTAAAAGAAGTCGAATCACAAAAGAAGAACAGTGTGGAGGTTCTATATTCAATCTGAATCCAACGTGTCATCTCTCTGCTGATTATTGTCGGTCCTTAAACCAGTTTATAGGCTCATTACGCCTCCAACTGGAAAAGGTGTAGCACAGAAGACCGTGGTGAATCGTGGGATACACTCACCTCTTCCAATAGTGTGCATCACATGAACTGCGTTGGTATGTTTCCAACGCGAGACACAATTGCCCACTACCGTGAAACAAAGTGCCGAAGACATTAAGTGTGGGTATTGGGACAGAGCCACCATCTTTGAAACAATGCTCAAGGGATCAAATGAAACCTGGTAGAGGTAGAGTGTAAGTGAGAGCACTGATTAGCTCAGCAAGGGCTGACATGATCATGATCATCCCAGCTTTGATGTACAGTCAATAGTAAATAGTAGCACCTGCCTACGCTCTGTAGACTCAGCTGAATGACGTCTGTGTTTTTACCCCTTTTATCAGCAAGAAGCTTGTGAAGCATTTTGGCGAACCTGCCCTACTTTACTCACCTCCTGCTGTCTTTGTTCCCTGCAGCCGAGTGGAGCTGAAGAGACTTTGTGAGATCTTCACCAGGATGTTTGCAGATCCACATAGCAAGGTAAAGAAGATGACTTGTACTAACTGAAGCACCACAACTAATTCTGACTGTAGTGTAACTTACTTGAAACTAATGAAGTGTCTCATGTTGCATGGCCTGTCCTGCTGTGGATCTAACAACAGAGAGTAAGTGTGTATTTGTATCCCTATTACTACAGGAATTAACATGAATCAAATCAAGCAGTGTTGTGTAATATCTGTTCAAAACTGTCCTCAGGTGTTCAGCATGTTCCTGGAGACTCTTGTGGACTTCATCACGGTACACAGGGAAGACCTGCAGGACTGGCTTTTTGTCCTGCTCACTCAGCTGCTGAAGAAGATGGGGGCAGATCTGCTGGGCTCAGTCCAGGCCAAAGTCCAGAAGGCTCTGGATGTCACAAGGTCTGACACGCTGTCCAGGACACGGGGGGCGGGGGGGGGGGGGGGTCAAGCTTGTTCATTAATGTTCCAACATAGGATACACAGTCTGATGGCGTGGACAAAGTTAACTCCTCACCCCCATCTGTTCCTCAGGGAGTCCTTCCCATTTGACCAACAGTTCAACATTCTGATGAGGTTTATCGTGGATCAGACTCAGACACCTAATCTGAAGGTAAAGTCAAATTACACTGATTCCATTCATAGGCAAGCCGTTTCTTTGATTGGTTCGTGCGATGCAGCTTTTTTGACCGTTTGTCGTCTCTCTAGGTTAAGGTGGCCATCCTGAAGTACATCGAGTCTCTGGCTCGGCAGATGGACCCGACGGACTTTGTCAACTCCAGCGAGACGCGCCTGGCCGTGTCTCGCATCATCACCTGGACCACTGAGCCCAAAAGTTCTGATGTCAGGAAGGTAGGCCATGATTGGTTAGTCCTGTTGTTCAGCACTGACGATGGAAAACACCTTTTCCTCCAGAATAATGCTTGGCTCTTTCTTTATTCCTTTTTCTTTTAATTCATATATTGTTGTTATTTTAAGCATATGTTCATGTTTTTAACTTTATCCTTTTTATTCTTCATCATCACAGTTCTAAACCGAGGACATTTAAGGCCCACAATGAATGAAAAGAGGACACGTTAGACTCTTTTATGAGTATTTTATGCCTTAACACCAAGTAGTATGGATATAATCGACTATAATTCAATTACAAGTGAGTGATGAAGCTTAATGCAAAACTAATTGCTTGGAGACTTGTTTAGTATGAAGTTACAGGACGGAGTGTGAAATGAGACGCACATTGTTAATTGATTTATTTGGATACACTGGACAGCCAGTGGCATCTTGTAGACCTCCGTATTTTTTTTGAATTCCTCACCCTTTAGTGTTTGTTTAGCAACAGTTGTTCACGTTGATGATAGGCAGCCTCCGTTGGATGGTCTTCGGCCCATTATCGTCCCCTTGTCTGATGCGCGCCATATCTTCTCCCTCCGTGTCCCCTTCTGTTCGTCTTTCCACTGCTGTTCTTCCAAATGAAGTCCTCACCTAGTTTCCAATCAGGGCCTGACCTCCAGGCACCGTGAATGTACGATGAAGGAGAGAATAGTTGTGTCAGCAATCCTCACTTCAGTTGGTTTTCACGAGTACACGTACAGTATATCCGTTATCTGAGAGGTTTGATCTACACTGTGTTGTTGGTACCGAAGCCATGAGAGGCAAGTGACTTTTTGCATCTGGGAAACCGGGTCGGAAAAGGTTTTGGTGAGTGTTTTTTTGTTGTTGTCAGGCTCATGTTCGTTGTTTGTTGCTGTAATACTCATTTTGTCCACAAGAGGCTGAAGTGCACCACTACCCATTGCATTCAGGCTTTCTTCTTGGTGAGTTTTAATTTCTCCATGCACTTTAGACACAAGGCACATTGTTACTTATTGTTAATGTGTGTTTGCAAGTTATGTAAATCAAAACTCACCTGAAAGAAAACAGGAAGGATTTTAGTCCTATTTTTAAATTAAATAAATAAGTATTATAACAACAAATCCTTTTTTTTTCTTGTTTCACAGATGTGAAAGAAGATTATTCTTCAAAACCTTTTTCCAACTGTTCTTAACTTATAAAAACCTCTCATGGCTTCATTAGCTTTGTGCTAGGCTAGGTTGTCATGAAAGCTTGGTTCAGTGTTGCATCCGTATGTGATGGTGGAGGACCTGTGTCATGCTGTAATGCCCGTTCTGCCTTGCCACTGTGCCCCAGACCCTTCATAACTGGGTGAGCGAGGAGCTAGCTGGCAGGTCCAGTACTGCGGCCTCACTGTCCGCTGAGGGCAACCAGGAAGAAAGGTGTAAGCAGGTAGAGCCCTCTCCAACAGCCAATCACAACACGACACGATAAGCACGCAATGCCCCGCCTGCCCGGTGCCTAACCAACACCTCCGAGACAGTGAAGACCCGAGTGTGGCATCTGTCACTCACCCCTACCATTTACGCTCCTGCTGTTTTTGCTGTAACAACCTAAACATCACTTTGTGCCTTGCAGATTGATCACTCACCAAGTAGATTAAAGGATTTCGGAATATTTACATATTTGGGACATTTTTGGGAAATAATATCCATAAATTAACATCATGCCTTGACTCAGATCGATCAGACACCAGTAAAGTGCTAAAATCGGCTTATGAATGTGCCCCCAACGCGAGTACCTGTCGGCCGACTTCGAGATAATGAGCTAAAAGGTCACGTGACTAGCTGTGAAGCTGTGACGTCATTTATTCTAACTGCCTGTGGGAGTACACACGCTGTGTACAGTGCAACACATAGTCGTAGTGAAGACAGCACGATGGAGGGCGCGGATATTTCTCTTGATTTCGATTTAGATATAGCACCATACCAATTCGAACCTCTGGCAAGGGATTGTCCGGCACATTTTGATTCAGATCAAAGCGAGAGTGACACGGAAGAAGCGTCCGGTGACGAGAGAAGTGTAGCCGATCTCTCGAACCAGGAAACGGATGTCGCTACACGAATTTGTAATTTAGTGAATAAAAATGTAATTCGTTGTTTTAAAAACGATTCCAATGCGTATATTTGTCAAACAAAATAGCTACTATGTGATCGGATTGTTTGCTATACTATTGTCCGATTATAATCGATGATTTTCAACACGAGCGTACGTCTGTCAGACTGCCTCACTTTTCCTTCCCGGTCCCGGCTGCTATTTTTTCGGGATCTCCAGGTCGTATGCTAGCAAAAATGGTCGGCACGGCATCGGGATTCAGTGACAACTTGAACTTCCCATAATCGTATTTTGTCAACATGTCTGGGTCTTTCACATAACAAGTCTTTTCAAAATGAAGAGAGCAGAGTTTTGCCGTCTTACTCGGCTGCCAGTTCTGCTCACCACGCCGGCATCTATCGACCCAGATTTTCCTCAGTTTCTTGTCTTTCTCCGAGGGGAAACCAAAAAAACGTATGCCTGATCCTTTCTTAAAATCACTATTACACCCCCAGGCTACACAGTGAACCATTATTTCGGTGACAAAGACCTCCTAACTGATCGATTTATCGGCTGAGTGACTAACAATATGGTCAATGTACAATACAAACAAATAAGCCGGTGCCCGTGCTTAGAATAAGTGACGTCACTTCCGGACTTGCATAGCGAAATAGACGGGGCGCGAAAATAACGCGATTGAAAAATGCATATTGCAGACGGACCATATCAGGAGTATTAAAAAGCGCTGTAATTGCTTAAATAGGCAAAAAATGAGTTTGCATAATTTTGTTTATTAATTTCTAGGCATGAATCTTGATAAATAAGCCAGGAATTGGCAAATATTCCGAAATCCTTTAAGCTTGTTGTGCAACCACGAAAGACCTTGAGACCTTTATCCTTGGTATTTGTTTAAAGTGACAGGAAACGCTTGTTGCTTTGTCTGAATGGACGTTCAAGCTAACTTTATTGCTCAACATTCACAGGAATCCTGTGTTGTTACTACTGTGTGGCTAACACATTTCGTCTGTCTGACTCACCTTAACAACAACAAACACCTGCATACCTGCATGTTGTTAACATTTTATTCTTGTACGAAAAAGGTTCCAAAGATGTATTTCAACTAGTTCAGCTCAGGCTTTATTATAATGTTATATCTGTATGTATAGTGCCAAGTAACAGTATTCAAAAGTTATGATTACACCAAATGATGTGCTCATTTCCTTTTGTCCAAAGCAACATACAAGATATATTCAAACTTAAAAGAGCTAAATGTGAAGTGCAGTCCTACTGCGGCGTATAAGGGCCATTGGAGGTAAAAAGAAAGAATGGTTACAAAGCCAGTGGTGGGGGCTAATATTTCAAGGAAAAAACTAATCATTTCCAAGATTAGAGTCTTAAATTTACAAGACAAAACGTATATTCTTTGAGATCAAAGTGGCAAATTGACTTTAATCTTGGTGCTTTTTCTCTGAATATTACCCCTCAACTCTGTAACAAACAACTGAGAATTGAGTTCATTACTGTATAACAAGTGCTGAGGGTTTGGCCGTGGCATAAATGCAGAGAACCACTTCTAAAGATATTCATGAAATATAGACAGTGTATAGTGTCACAGGTTTCATCCCACTTGAGTTTGCTAGCCTGATTCAGTTCAGTTCATTTTGTATTGCCCTCGGAGGGCTTTACAATCTCTACACATACGACATCCTCTGACCTTTGACCCTCACATCAGAACAGGAAAAACTCCCCCAAAAAACCCTTTAACAGGGAGAAAAGAGGGAGAAACCTGAGGGAGAGCAACAGAGGAGGATCCCTCTATCAGGATGAAGTGTGATAGATGTCATGTGTACAGAATGAACACAACAGAGTTACACATTCAATGCATATGACAGAAATGATTAATATAATGAGAGTAGTGAGCTAAATGTCTAAATGTTTAAAAGAGTTAAACATTTTGGACATTTGTCTTCAAACAGAACGTCTTCTGATGAACCGTACCACCTTTTGTAGCGTTAAAGTTCCCCAGCAACAGATGCAAACAAGTGTTTTCTACTTTCCTTCAAGTGTGATCTGTACTCACTTGCATGTTGCAACATTGATGTCGTAACATTATCTCTGAATAGTTGCATTCCTCGTTAGCTTTCCACTGAATGCAGCTTCAAACTCTCACCCTTTGAACCGTTTCTTTCCACAGGCTAATGCATATGTGAGTCTGCTCTGAGGAGATGAGAAGTTGCTTTCCATGGTTTCATAATTGTGTTGTACCTTTATTAACGTTAGCCTTTGCCTCAGATTGGTCTTTACAGCTGCTAAGCATCTGGAAAATTGTCAAATATTACAAAATGTATAATTCAGTCACAACCTCTACTAAAATAATTTTAAAATGTTGCTCCGGCTCCATTAAACCAAACGAATGGTCAAGCTACTTGTGGAACCAAAGAAACCATCTGAACCCCCGAAGCGGTTGTGTCCTCCATCCTAACCCGTTGTGTTCCACTGCCTCCAGGCGGCCCAGGTGGTACTGATCTCTTTGTTTGAGCTCAACACCCCGGAGTTCACCATGCTGCTGGGAGCTCTCCCCAAAACCTTCCAGGACGGAGCCACCAAACTGCTGCACAACCACCTGAAGAACTCCAGCAACACCAGCAGCGGTGTGGTAAGTCAAACGAAACGCTGCAGTATTTGATGGCATTCCACACAGAAGCCCCGCTCAGAGGATGTGGTACAAGTACTGATGTACTTGTGTACCGATGACCAAACAGTAGTAAACATGCTAGGCACACGTAGATCATTAGAACCATCAGACAGCAGGTTTGCCACATTCAGATTTCATCATGGTTTCCTTGTCTTCCAGGGGTCTCCTAGCAATACCATTGGCCGGACGCCGACACGCCACACCCCCAGCAGAACCAGCCCCCTCACCTCTCCGACAAACTGTTCCCACGGAGGACTGTCTCCAAGGTTAGCCAATCACCCATCTGTTATGAACTATTATCTACAACACACCTCCCGTCCTAATCATAGACTCTATTTAAAGATGGACGACGCCTTTCCACTTCCTCCCACTGTACAAAAGTCAACCCAAAACATCCTGAATTCTGGCACTGCCGTCTTGCGGCGTTGACGTCATTTGGAGTCTGCTCAGTGGTGATGGGGGGGATGGAGGTCCCGCCCATACACCCGGCCCGGGTCAATCACGAGCCGAGCCCGGCCACAGCTTGCTAGTGTGAGCCACTACCTCGGCTCTGCTGTACTGAACTGACGTTAGCGCTGCGGTAGCCGTTTGGCGAGAAAAATACAACAACTAACCATAAAATCTTTATCAATACACGTATGATCAAATTGACGCATGTTCTATTACACAGACTCGTGATTCGTGTTCCAGAAACGTCATCTGCGTGTGAATATGATCACACACCTTACTAAGCTTACCAAGTCAGTGGAAATGTTGCTAAGCTAGCTAGCGACACGCTCAGGGACAATATGAAACATAGACTGTATATACAGATCTTTATATTATGTCTACGTTTGATACAGACAATCCCGGTTACAACCAAAAGTGATTTTCCTCCTGTGGGAAAATGTATTTGGCAACTTTTTAGTTTGGCCCATGTCCCATCCGCTAACAGGGAGAGGGATTGATTAGCTAAAGTGCGGCCAGCCACCAGGGGGGTGATAGAGATGTCTTGGCTTCCCTTTTTGGGGGAGCTTGTCATGTCATCCATCTTTATTTTCAGTCTACGGTCCTAATGCATGGCTAAACATGCGGATGCTGCTGCTGCCCTGATCTGTCATTTGTGGTTGAACTAACAGGTGGGTGGGTAGGAGCATGATACTGTGTGAGTTTCTCAGAGAGGTTAGCACTTTCTCCCCCCCCCCCCCACGGATCAAATACAACTTCTAAAACTCCTCTTATCTACTAGGCTGCTGATAAACTTTGAAGTGCCTTTGACAACCAGGCTCTTTGATGTTTACCTATATAGGGCTATTAATATAAAGGGCTTGTTATCTGCTCCTGTGGCCAGTGACTGATAGTAACGGTTCCCTACAATATTTCTCTTATTCTCTCTGACTGAGCAGCTCATTCACCTGAGGCCCTGTACAGTCTTTTAAACCCATAAACACAGATGATGCAGCTACTGAATGTCCTGGTAGTAATTACCTTGGTTGAACCTGAAGTAAACTTCATGTTCTGGCCTAAACATGTGGAAAATGGCCCCTCACTCATGATTAAGAGACTTTTTTTCATTTATGTGAAGCTGACTTTGTGGGATCCTGCTACTTTCCAGTTCTTTCCTTTTAAATTAACACTTTCATTTAACCTCAAAGCTTTTTTTTTGTCTCTTCTCTTCCTGCACACTTGTTTTTTCTCTTTCTCCTCCACCCTTCTCTTGTCTCGTCTTGTCGTCTCCACTCGTTCTTGATTTCCGTCTCTGCCTCGCCCCACTCTCTCTCTCTCTCTCCCCCTCCTGTCTGTCCATCCTTCCCTCCCGGCTGCGCTGTGGCAACAGTCGGTTATGGGGTTGGGGTGTCGACGGACTCTCAAAGCATCCCCCTGCCCCTCCTCCTCCTCCTCCGCCCCACTCCACCCCTGCTGCCCCCTCCCTAAGGGTCCTCCGCAGAGCGTATTCACCCAGGTAACGAGGCGGGCTGCGAAACAAGGGCGATTATTCCCGCAAGGAACCCTGATCCTTTTCCTTATCCAAATTTCCTTTGTCAAAAAAACAGTTGAGCGAATCGCTCAGTTTTCTTACATACTGTATATATTTTATAATCAAATAAAAATGTCATTTCACATTGCTTCTAAGATGTGGTTAATGCTGTGGGGTGCACAATACTAGACAATAAAACAAAGGTTTATTATTAACACCTGACCTTTTCCTTTCTAAAGACTAATCAGTTTCTAAGTCCATGCGCAGCGCTAAAGCACCTGTGCATGGTGGCAAAACAACTGCATGCTTGTGCATCTTCTTCAGATATGCATTTCATATGAATCCCGTGTGTGTTCCTTTCTGTGTTTGCGTGTCCGGTAGCATGATGGAGTACGACACCGAGAACATGAACTCGGAGGAGATCTACAGCTCGCTGCGCGGCGTCACCGAGGCCATCCAGAGCTTCAGCTACCGGAGCCAGGAGGACCTGAACGAGCCAATCAGGCAGGAGGGCAAGAGGGACGATGCCGTGAGTCAGAGAGTTTTCACGGCAATATTCCTGCCTGAGAAATGACCTTTCTATGCCTTTACCCAACATGTTGAAATCAGTCTGTCGCAATTTGCATAAAACGTAATTTGACACAGGCTTCCAGGTCAAGACTACATTTTGGATTTGCAAAAAAATGAAGCAAATGTCTCCACTTTCCCAGGGAAAAGCAATGATCAGAATCCTATTATTGTCCCACCTACCCTTCTGTCTCACAGGCAGGAAGAGAGGGCGTAGCGTCCTCTCCTGGCTCTGACGCCCGCCTCGGTCTAGACGCGGTGGAAGGGGGCCGCACCGCCTTGGACAACAAGACCTCCCTACTCAACACGCCATCGCCCCGCTCCTTCTCTGGGCCGCGGGGCCGGGAGTTCGCTCCTTATGGCTACGGAGAAACCATCTGCACATACGACAAGACCGCCCTGAAGGAGGCCGTGTTTGACGACGACGTGGAGCAGTTCAGAGACTGTGAGTTCATGAGGTCATGAAGCCCCTGTTACACCAGGGGAGGGGCTTACAACAGACAGGCAGACATCATCACAAGGCACTGTACTGTACATATACATACTGCACATATACATGCTGTACACATACACACTGCACTGAACATATTGTATGAAGCACATACACTTTTAGAGCTCTGTTGTTGGCGTCGCCCCGGGAACTCACCATGTAACACGGCTGAGTCCAACCCTCTCCCATTGGAACAGAATACTGCTTGTGTTTGATGAACACTACTGGACGTGTCACTTACACGCGTTTCACATCTCAAACATGCACAAAATGTGTTGAAACACAATCAAAGACATTACTCTCAGAACTCTTTTATTTTTATGTTTGTTTGCACACAAGTAACAATGCATAAAATGCTGACAATGGAAAAAATAGGAAATGTGTCAGGAGAGCTCAAAAAGCGTGACTCCTGGCTCGTAACAGCTGCACTATACAAAATGTCTCCACAAACCACACTAAATGTGCTGTGACAGTCTCCCCTGCACCACTGAGGTGCTCACATACCAGACTCATGTGTTTTGTTCTCATTAGCATTCTTTAGCTCAATGACTCACAGTTTATTCTTCCCACTGAGGGCCTCATTGTTTAAGACCTTTAAGCTTTTTGATTTTGATGAAACTGTCCTTTTGCTGCCTTTCATAGCTCTGATCAAAGAGGTGAACAGATTGTCACAGGGTCGAGGAGGAGTGTGAAAAGAATCATAAGAGCCCCCCCCCCCCCATTGTGTAATGTGTCATGTCTGACAACGTAAAGGAGGCGAGGTTGCTGCTGTTAAGTGATGTGTCATTGATTATGTGTAGTCAGCTTTGACTTTTCGCTCGGTTACTGAGGAGCTGTGGTCTGTGGGTTGTCATCACATCCTTTGCTCTGCACCTAACCTCCCCCCCACCCCTCTGTCCCTCACCTCCCCACCTCTACCTTCATCCCCCCCCCCCCCCTCTTCTCCAGGCCGCCGTCAGGAAAGTGCCGAAAACAAGATGACGCTCCCCAAGGTCTTTGCTCCCGGTAAACACGCCTCCCACCGCCTGACTGACAGACTTGATGACTGATTTACTGATTGCACCCTCACTCCATTCACCCTCTGTGTGTGTTTGCATTATCTAATCAGCTCTCTCCACTCCCATCACTGTTGTTTTCGTGGTCTTTTAACTTCGTTTTTACAATCCATTTTGAAATGATGAGCGATGACTTTACGAGTTCATTTATTTGCATTGGAAACCAGTCAAACTTCCTCTCAGCATTGACTGAGTTCCTTCTACTAGTCTTGATAGGATTAAAGACTGATGCACGATCAAATGACTGATGGATGACTCTAATTTGATATGTAACTTATCACTCTCATCCTGTCCTGGCTAGCAATCAGTCACGACCACTCGGACCTGGTACCCGACCTGCTTAAGGAGCTGTCCAATCACAACGAGCGTTCCGAGGAGCGTAAAGGCGCCCTGGTGGAGCTGCTGAAGATCACACGGGAGGACAGCCTGGCTGTGTGGGATGAACACTTCAAAACCATCCTCCTCCTCCTGCTGGAGACGCTGGGTGATAAAGATGTACGTTGTTTCATGGCTCTGTGTGTCTTGAGTGTGTGTGTGCTGCTATCGAGGTTTGCTGGTTATCATACAACTGAATAGTGTGAATGTATGCATGTGTGGATATGTAACAAGGGTATTTCTCCTCTGAACTGATTGCCCATGTCACTGTGTCCCCCCAGCACACCATCCGAGCCCTGGCCCTGCGTCTGCTGAAAGAGATTCTGAGGAACCAGCCGGCCCGCTTCAAAAACTATGCTGAGCTAACCATCATGAAGACCCTGGAGGCTCACAAAGACTCTCACAAGGAGGTACACGGCACATACAAATGGGAAAATACACCACATCGCAGTACTTTCAAAATGCAATCATTGTGTTTTTCTGTGTTATGTTATCATATCACGTGTCAGCAAACTGTTGCCTATTCATACATCCAGCAGACACGTCAACCTGATGGACTCTCCTCCTGAGATACTTTATCTATTGGTGAAAGCTCTCCACCACCACATGTGAACCTTTGCTCAGTAAGCACACATCATTTGATCCATCGTTAAAGGGATGCTTTGAATTCTTTTGAAGTGGGGTCGTATGCGGTACTTCTCCATAGTCAGTGTGTTACTGACAGTAGATGGAGTTAGGAGTCTGGATGAATACTCCCCAGTTCTTATAGAGTTGATGCTATTGCAGCATCTTATGCTAACCCTCTTTGATCAGTCGCCGCTCCGTGTCGTCACACACACACACACACACACACACACACACCTAAGCCACGCCCTTAGCTGCCAATAGCTCCTCACAGGAAGCTTGATTGGTCCGTGCTCTGGCTTACTGAACACAAACTCATTACTTGAAGCCTAAAAGATGGATTTTCGTGTGACATGTGATCCTGTGACCTCGTGACATCTCGATGAATCCAGTTTATTGCTACCAGTGATCATGAACTCGGGAACACCAAGGAGAAACCTTGGCACTTACTCAGGATATCCTCCCAGGACGGTCAGCGGGTGCAGACAGTGGCTAAACAAAGACCAAACGCTGATAACAAATACAAAATGGTTCTTTGCTTGAGGGCTTCCAGGGCAAGCGTTTGGGTTTTCTGCCGGTGTGATGAATATGTGTATTATATGTATTATTGTCTATAATTATGGGTGCAGACAACTTTACATATTCTCTATATTATTTTCCTTTGACAATTGTTAAAGGGCCATGGTAGGTAAAAAAGAAAAAAGCAATTATTAGGATAATCTCAGAAAGCCCTCATCATTTTGGAGATTAAAGTCATACATTTGAGAGTATTTTCCAGCAGATGCTTTAGATATTTAAGTCCTGTAAAAGCCTTGAACAAGGAAACACCTGATGGAAGATGCCCTCTTGTTCGTCCCTTTAAGGCACCAGTTGGTGCACTTAAACTGATTAAAGTTGGTAAACCGATCATTGTTTTTTCCCACATTATGTCATTGATCTTAACATGCACGCGTCGATGTGTTCTTTAGGTGGTGCGTGCGGCCGAGGAGGCGGCGGCCACCCTGGCCGGCTCCATCCACCCTGAGCAGTGCATCAAGGTGCTGTGTCCTATTGTGCAGACAGCCGACTACCCCATCAACCTGGCTGCCATCAAGATGCAAACCAAAGTCATTGAACGCATCGCCAAGGACTCCTTACTGCAGCTGCTGCCTGACATCATCCCAGGACTCCTACAGGTCTGGGGCTGAAACATTACAGTGTTTTATCTTAGTGTTCACAGAAATCTACATTTGGATTGTTATATTTGCACACTTTTATGGTTTTAGATTAGATGTAATTCCTTTAACTGCTTGTTTCTTCAGACTATTTGCTAGACAACAGTGTTAAATGCTTGTCCTAGTTCATATGGGTTAAATAACACAGGCCGAGCACAAACATCCTCAGCTCCAAAAGGGCTTATTTGGACAATGTTCATATTTGGACACTGGGAATTATTTGCCTTATTTGTCCCTGGAAATGTTTTTGTGTACTCTGCACTCTTCTGCGACTCCTCCCACGTTCCTGCTGAGCCCTCGTGTGTGCACGTGTGTGTGTGTGTGTGTGTGTGTGTGTGTGCACGCGTGTGTGTGTGTGGTGCCTGATGCTGTCTGTTTTCTCTGCAGGGCTATGACAACACAGAGAGCAGCGTTCGCAAGGCCAGCGTGTTCTGTTTGGTGGCTATCTACTCTGTGATTGGTGAGGATCTCAAGCCCCACCTGGCACTGCTCACGGGCAGCAAGGTAATGACTGTGGATGTCTTTGCATGTCCACGATCTCACACACACACACACACTTTCTTTTTACCAAAACCTCTTCAACAGACGCGGAGCCTTATCATCTTCCCATGTTGTCATTTCTCAGCAGGTTTCAACCGGTTCTCCAATTATAAAGCGCGCTGTTATATACTGTATATATATATATATATTTGCTCTACTTTCACTACAGCATGTGTCCTTGGGTTATGTAAGGCTTAAGGCCCGAGGGTCAGGTTCACCTGAATGGAGGGATCCTCCCCTTTGACCTGTTGCACAGCTGGTTATCTGAAAGGAGCCCGATACATACAGTATCGACTGAGTAAGCACCGGCACGTTCTCACGTTGTACTTTGCAGTGGAGTCTTTTAGGTCCAGCTAGGATGTAAAGGCAAATTCATATTGAGTGGAATGTACTTGTTGAAGACTATCCAACTGAACATAGGCCAGGCCAAGTCCTCACAAATGTACCAAAACAATGGTGCCAATATCACATGAAGCATTTGTTTTGATTGAGTGATGAAGGATAAAGTCTGCGTTTTGTGTTGTAGTGTAATACAGAGATTATGTCCTGATATCACAATATCTTCTTTCCTTTCATAAGACATGGTCCTGTGTTTTCTAGCCTATGGAAAGGTTTCATATCATTTCTGTTTGAGTCCATTTACCATCTCAGAGCCCATCGGTCTGACGACAGAGGAGCCTTCAGGGGGGGGGGGGCACGGTTCTATATTTCTGGTGAAACTTGCAGATATCTGGGACACAACTTCCTTCAGTCCAATTAGCAACTTGAGATACAAAACTGGAGTAACCAGTAACAAGTAACCACTTTAAACCAATAGAAAGCCCAATCATAGTCACATGACAGCTGGTGGGTTTACAGACTGCATTCCAGCTCTCTTCACGGACCGTTTACCAGCATTCAGCTAACTCCAATGGGATTAGTTAATACAAACCAAATACGATCAAATAAGAAAGGTGAGATAACACAATGGATGTAAATAATTTAAATTGTGTAGAAATAACGTGCCAGTACTTAATGTATGTCCAAACAGTCTTGAGACACTTGGAAGCAGCATGTCTGCTCAAACCCTCATCACAAGTCTCTGAAAAGGTAGATGTAGCCAGTAATGCTCAAGGGGAACAAAGAGAGGTTTTAGTAAACGTACATTGATGGTGAGGAGCTGCTCCGAGTGTTTGCTTAGCATTTGGTTTAGCGGCTGCTGGCTGCAGCGTTCTCCATCACTGCTGGAACAATTTCAAAAGTTGCTGTCACCGTTTGACACAAAACGTTCTCCTTTGAGGCCTGAAAGGGAAGTCACATGGCATTCTCCTCAACATCAACGATGACTGTTGTCTGTTGTCTTTGCTGCTTTGCAGATGAAGTTACTGAACCTGTACATCAAGCGAGCCCAGACGACCAACAGCAATAGCAGCAGTTCCTCGGACGTCTCCTCTCACAGTTAATGGAGGGGAGGCTTCATCTGGAGACCCTGTGGATGGACGACGCTGGAAGATCTCCGGGGCTTCTTTCAGACCGCTCCGTCTCCGAGCTCCCCTCCTCCTCCTCCTCCTCCTGCTCCACTGCGCTTCTCTCCCGTTTGGAGGAGATCCTGTCAGCAACCTATTTGTCATGTAGTTCCCCCTCCCCCCCACCTTTGCTCTAGGAACTTTTTGAATGTAACCGTGGTTTGGGTTTGGACTGGTGGGGAGGGAATCAACACATTTGGAGTTTTTGGATGTAGGAAAAGCACTTTCTCTTCCTCCACGGTTCCCCACAACCTCCACGCCGCCTTCTGTGTATGGGAGCCCGTTTCTCCTTCAGCCCTCACATTTGGTAGATTGAGTTCAGACGTGATGCCGAGAAATATTCGTGATCAGAGTGGAGACGTTTCTGTCGGATCGACTACAGTTTGGGATGAAATGTCATTTGGCTGGCCCAGTGATGGTGATTAGCCCATATGTTGTGGGATCGTTTGTGGTTTGGGGGGAGCATGAAAACCAAATATTGTAAGAAAAAAAAGAAAGAAATATGTAAGGGAGCAATGTCACAGAAAGAAATCATTTTTAGTTCATATTTTAAGTTTATTGATCATGATCGTGGCCTGTCCATCAATTGTAGTTGTTTTTATGCTAATTTGTAATTAAAAGTGGAACAATTGAACCCCCTTTAATTAACAAAAACCTCGTTACACTCGACAAGCTGCCAAAACCTTTCAGCTACAGAATTGACAATCCTTCAAATTTAGTGCAGAACTTTATTTTGAGGTTCAGAAGTTTGTGTGAATGCTGATTCATCTGTCCTGACAAACACAATCAGCAGACGTTTGTGTTGCCTGTATTTTCTTACAGAACATTCTGCATTAAGTTGTCCGACATGCTTTGACAGACGGTTGCCTGCTGCTCGGTGGAGTGGCTCTGTTTGAAGAGGAAGTCCTTTGTAAATAGCGGCAGATGTTTTCCCAGCTTGGAAGTCGGGAGAGAGAGACGAGCAATCGGAGACGTTACCAGGCCTTATTCACTTCAACACATCATTCTAGTTGACTGGGACCTCGGAGAGTGAGCGGGGCCGTTCAGCGCTGTAACTCTCCGACTAATGTCGGTCTGCAGGAGCCCCCCCCCCCGGCAGCGTTCTTGACCTGTGATGATGCAAACACAGTATTAAGGGTCTCCTTCAGTTCCCCGTCACGTCACCCGTGAAACCCACAAAGAAAAGGTGTTTTGTACATACACGTTTTGACCACTGCTTCGCAAACTTCTAAATAATGTCAGTAAAAAAAAAAAGAGAGAGAGAGAAGTGAACGGGTTGACTATCTCACTTTTTTTGCACGATAGCAGAAATAGCTTGCATGTAACCTGCAGCA
Source organism: Leptoclinus maculatus (assembly GCA_032191485.1). Lineage (NCBI taxonomy): Eukaryota > Metazoa > Chordata > Actinopteri > Perciformes > Stichaeidae > Leptoclinus > Leptoclinus maculatus. The sequence goes on along the minus strand of JAVDOI010000034.1, from coordinate 1,919,881 downwards.
CATGCCAACCTGCTGTTTTGAAGGGCCCAGGCTGTTAAAAGTGCACTTGTGACATCATCAGAGTACTCATCTCTGAGTTATTGCTTCAGTAGAGGAGGAAGTCCCATTGGCCACACTCGTATGACCAAAATGTGTTTGGCTTATTTAAGTATCCACAAACCCTACACCTGGGCCCGGCTGTGATTCTTTCATTTCAGTGTTACGTTTGAGGTATGGAGAAGCTTTCAACGACATAGATATTAAGTTGATGCTAGAGATCCCTGATAAACCTTCACCCATCTGATCAGAGTTGTTGTTACTGGATATGATTTGATATGATTTGGTTCATCATTGTACAGGAAGGGACCAGACTCGTTATGCCTTTAAATATTGAGATGATCTTAAAGAACAAGTATTCCTGATGTCACTTGGGGACAGTCGGGGACTGTTTTAGTTGAGTGGTGTTTTCATTCAGGGAATCCACTGAGAGTGGGCCAATTGTGGTTATTTAAGTAAATGAATGTACAGACTTATTACGTGTTATGATTAGCTTTTTAAGCATTGGTACTGAAGATGATTTTCGGCAACACACGGCCCTGTAATATGCCTGTCTGCACTCTACCTTACCGTTCTCTCTGCTGAATCCCCTCAACAGATCCGCAGCATTAATCAGCCTCGTAATAATAAAGTTCACCGATCGGCACACTGGCACATGCTATCACACTGCTGGTCCTAACAGACCACATGGTTCTCTCCTTGCAAACACTATGCATGTTCTACAGTACCCTGTCTTTCTTTTGTCTCAAGCAGTCATGTAATATTCATACCTGTATTTATATATTTTATTTTATTTTGTCCTCATGATAAACTGTACAGAAGGGTTTTTGTTGTTGCTATTGACTTCTACCTGTGATAGGTTTGCAACAATGTAAAGAAATTGTTTGCTCTAGAAATAAACAGACTAAGAACTGATCTGAATGTCTTTTGGTTATTGATCCCAGATGTGAAACCTGCCAACAAGCAGTTTGATTAATAAGTCAGTCAAAGCTGGCAGGTCTGCAGGTCGAAGCTCGTTGCCAGCTACGAGCACACGCGTCCGAACGCTGAGGTGTGCTTAGCTGCTCTGCATTTAAACATTAACCTGAGCGGACTGTCACATGACCTGCTCCTAATCTCTGGGACGTCCGAGGAGCTCAGAAGAGACCAGAAAGCCGCTGCAGGGGAAACGTGCATGATGGGACCAAACTGTGTTTCACTTAGCCGTCCCTCTATCGCTACCATTAGTCAGTCATACCCTTTTTAGAAACATCACAAGCATCACAGTGCTCTTCCACGGCTGTTCTCAGACCTGTAATCACAGGAGATAATTACCTTTACTTTCATTCATTTCAAGGCCCTTGCCCTTCTTTATTCCCCAAAAGCTGAGGGGTGTTTCAAAATGCACCTCCAAATATCATTACCCTAAGTGAGTTTTAGGGCCACGGTGTTGGTAGTGTCAACACGCGGTCAGGTGAAAGCTGCTATTAATGCATCAACCCGGCGAAGCATTGGTGGTGGGAGGTGTGCCTGAGCTCTCCGCCTCTCAAAGGTCATCCGAGGTATGCTAAAAAAGAAAAAGTGAGAGTCCTGATGACATCACCGGGCCAATATAAGAGGCAGACGACGAGGATTGCCTGCAAAACCTCTCTGAGCTGAGATCTGAGGAAGCCAGCAGGCCAAAGCTAGCACCGTCCTCCCCACCCCCCCCTCGTGGTCCTGGGATACAAGAAGACATCGCACTGGAAAATATGCTGTTCTGCCATTCCCAGCCTGAGTCCTACCACCAGCACTCTGCTAGTTACATTAGGTAATGCACAAGCCATGCTTCAACTTGTTCATTGGGGGGGGGGGGAGTTCTGTGTACAACAGGTTAAATCAAAGTGTCCGTCAAAGCAGCAATGTTTACTTGCACAAGAATATATGGAGAGAAGTGCTCACGTGGCTTAAAAGTTCATTTTTAAAATGTGCACATTTGCAGTAATTCTGCCTCATTTGAGTATTTTTACGATTCACATTTAACTGCCACGTGAAATCCGAATTTTCAAATGCATTTCAATGGTTAATTTAAAGGAGCATTGTTTTCAAAATCCACATTTAGACAACAAATATAGAGCGTAATAACTACTTTTTTTCTCTTTTTCAATGGTACACTTTAAGTGAATTGAGCTGGATAAGTAACGCTGTATTTTGTAACGTCAACCTTTTGCACCTTTGCTCCTATGATTAAATGATAAGATAAAAGAGAGAAAGGACAGTCACCTTCATCGGCCCCTCGTCATGCCTTCTGCTCTCTTTCAGAGAGGCCTTGGCACCTTTCTTGATAAACGAAGAAGCCAGGCTTATGGCTGAACACGGGGCCAAGA
>JAVDOI010000034.1:1825000-1912500 GCA_032191485.1 Leptoclinus maculatus | reverse complement strand
TCCAAATGGCGGCTAAGCCATTTAACTCAGTTTCCTGGTATCCTTCAGTTTTCACACTAAGTTGTGCGTCTACAACAAATCCTTCCAGTTAACTTTAAAAAGCATCAGGAACAACGAAGTTAGCGCCGAGCAGCAAACTCAAACAGAACAAATAACTGGAGCGACCAGCTTGATCTCCTGACGTATCAAGGTAACCGCTCACCAGACGAAACAAGGAAGATGACACCGATGGCTCGAGAAACTTAGGTCATTTCCAAAGCAAGGGGAAAACCAGCGCATGCCAGCTCAAACACCGAAGCGCCACAAAGATCTCTTGCCTCAAAAGATCACCTTCACAACAGGTCGAAGGGGGTCACAAAAAGCTGCATGACACTGAACGTAACCGCCGTGTCCACCAACTGACCAAAAGTTGACAACGACCGCAGCATCTCTGACCACAGCTCAGAACATAACCTTCATACAGTGAAGGTTGACGCTAGCAGATGCTAGCTCACGGTGCTCTACTTGTCTTGCAGTTCCATAGGCAATCTTAAGTTTGCTAGCAACATCAAAACTCTGGACTCAGTAAGATCCAGACATCTTACCATTAGTTGATGAAACTAAATTATGATTAGACATGCTACAATTAGTTGATAGAACTAAAATCTGATTGGACTCAGACACCAGTGTCCAACTTTGTCCAAATCCAAATAAGTAACAATCATAGTGAAAGCTTTGAAAAAACATCCTTGGGTATTATTTAGAAGTTTGTCACTAAACAAGACGAGGATTCTACCGCCATGCTAGCGGCTCTATGAGGCTGTACTTAGGCACAGCAGTGCTTTGTGCTAACTGCTAGTTTCAGCATTCTGAAGGAAGTCATCCAATAGTTGTTGAGATATTTCAGTCCGGACCACGGTGGTGGACCAAAGCAGTGGACCGACCGATAGACCATCGTTGCTGGTTAGACCTGGCTAAGAAAAACCTTTTGGTCTGATCCAAATTGTCTGTTCAGTTCGGACCCCATCGCTCAAGAAGCTGATTGACAAAACATATTCTGAGGGGCTTTTTAGCAAATGTGAACTGACTGACTCATTATTGCATTATATGCAGATATCCCATTGTCAGTGGGGATACTGGAGCCCCGTTCACACCCTCTGCATCTCAACACCATTGAGTTCCTCTGGGATCCTGTCAAGAACTCTTCTGTTTTCATCCAGGTACAGATGGGTTCTGGTCAAACGTCTAGAGGGGGGCCGTTAATACATATGTGGCAAACTTACAGTCCGTCTTCTGTCATGTTTCCTCAGGTTAACTGCATCAGCACTGAGTTCACCCCCAGGAAGCACGGTGGGGAGAAAGGAGTGCCCTTTCGTATCCAGCTGGACACTTTCACCATCAATGAACACGGGGAATACGTGGAGCATGTCCATTCTTCTGGCTGCCAGGTCAAAGTCTTCAAGGTATGAAACTTGCCTGAAGATTATCTTCATATTTGTATTGCACCAAGTTCTAACTCACACAGTCGGAGCCTTCTACTGGACTCTAAGGGTATTACTCTCATCCCATCATGAGCACGCCAATCAGGACGTGCAACCCGAACGGTGCAGACCCCACGGTATATAATGCAGCACACACCGCTGCCTGACTATCCTTTATAATACCTATAGAGTTCAATAGAGGGCTCCGCCTGTGCTTATTGAACTAGTGTAATGCTACGCTCTAATAATCATTGGGCCATATATCATATTCTATGACAGCTTTCTAAATTTGACTCCTAATGTATTTTTTTGAAGCCTAAAGGAGCTGATCGCAAACTGAAGACAGACAGGGAAAAGATAGATAAAAAGGTCTCTCAAGACAGAGAGAAGTATCAACTGTCCCATGAGAACACCGTGCTAAAAGAGGTGAGGCATTCCCTTCTCCATCTATCGCCCCGTTACATAACAGAGCAGATCTGAGAGGATCCTTTGTTTGCTTTCATTTGATCAATAGCATTGCAATGCTGCAACTTTATTGGTCCCACAGTGGTACATTCTGATGTTATTTCATTTCTTTGTGCTTCACCTGCCAGTCACTATACAATCCACCTCTCATTTTGCTTCCACGGTACATTTTAAACCAGTACTGCATCACTGTATGTTAATATGTTGCTTTGAGTTGTTCCTTTTTAAAGTGTGCTTGCTTTGGCGCTTAGTTCTGTCAATGATTGGGTGCATCACTTCAGTGTCTTTGGATGACAAGTGACTCAGCAGTTTCTGTTAAGGCGTTGATCTGGTTTGTCATTCATCCGGATGAAGAACAAACCTGATCAGAGCTAAAACTAGGAACCATTCATCTGTATGAGCTTACAAATAGATCACTGAAAACCAGTGCTGGAAGAGAAGAGATCCTTTCCTAAAGTAAAAAATAGCAATACCACAATGTGACAATACTGCATTGAAATAAAAGGGATACTTCTTTGTAGGTTTGTTATTATAAGTAATACCGATAACATTACACACAGCTTTAATATGATATTCTTAATATTTAGATATATTTAGTCTTTGTGCTCAGATGTAATTACTTTGTCAGGTTGGATAATCAGAAAACACCTTCCCTCCTCTTTCTCTGTTTCTCTCTCTCAAGTGTTCTCCTTGGCCCGATGCCCTGAATCTCACCAGCCACAGCAGCAGCAGCACTCCGTCACCAGTTTACCACAGCTCCCCAACTTCCTGTAGTTTCACAGATGGGTGAGTCAGCATTCACGCTGCCACATATCACCATTTTACTAAGCACCCACCTAATCAACTGTGTCTAGCAGGGCTCTGTACATTAATGTCAAGGTGGACTAAAAGTTGTAGAAAAGTCTAGATTGCCTTTCTAGGCCTGGGGTTGACCACGGCTTACACCAGTGGGGTAATACTAACCATGGTAACAGCTCCCTCTAGGGGTGCTTACCAGGATTACTCAACACTGTTTAGAGGAATGAGCTTCCACAACCTGTACACGGTATATTTTGTGGGTGTGTGTAGTTAGAAACAGTTTTTATCAGTAAAGGATGTGCTTCAGAGCCCAATCTGTTCTCTCCTCTTCATGTGGACGTTTCTGTAGCAGCTGTTCTCCAAACCAGCAAGGGGAGCTGCTCCTGCCCGGCTGCTCTGTTGTAAGTAATGCAGAAGCGTGCAGTGGTAAACTGCTCATGTGGCTCTCTGATTCCTTTTCGGCCATTATTTTGGAGACCGTGGATGCTGTGCTGCTATACCTATGCTGCTATACCTATTTCAAGGGCTCCTCTTCTTTTTGACATGTAGCACCTTCTACCATCGTCCTCGCCTCAGGACACTCAGCAGTGGCTGCACCGCTACAGGTTCTCACCGCTCTCAAGGCTCTTCTACAGCTTCTCAGGTAACGGGGGGTAAAAATCACAACGCATTTTGAGAGAGAGCAGGCACACAGCTGAGTGTCTAAAACTCTAAATAGGGAAAGAAGTTGAGGAATTCACCGACTATTTCTTTGAGCAGGGAGGATAGATGTTCTGCTGTCGTTTCAGGTGCCGATCTGTTGAGGATGAGCCGGGAGGATCTGGTCCAGATCTGCGGTCCAGCAGATGGTATTCGACTCTTTAACACTATGAAAGGAAGGTGAGACATTAAGATGCACCTCTAAGTGCTCAGTCACATCAGAATTGTGTAGATTTGTTTTGTTCTCCTTTTGTCCTCGTTGAATGGTGCAGGTGGAGCTGGGTGACGTAGAGACTGCTTTTTGTGCCGGGGTTATTGTTGGTCGACTCGAGTCATGTTTATGGAAAAATGGAAATGGGGAAAGTTCTAGTATCTAGTAAATTGGAATGTATGACTCAGCTAATATGATCCTGTCTTTGATTTGGACTCTCCAGTCTCTCAATGGTCAGCATTGTCAAAACGGTCCAGACATATCATCATTTAACAAAGTTTGAAGTCTGTGTGAAAGCTCCACACAAGTTTGCATATGCGGAAGGGTGTCATGTTCACTGGGGAAGACAGGGACATGTCAAAATTCCTATTTTCTTTCTTTCACTTGTAGAGTTTCAGGTTCATTTTCATAGTAAAACGTCTCTGAACATCGTCCTCTGACTGTCCAGGGACAAAAATCAAATGGAGTTGATAAAAATGTTGTTGCATGCTAACGCACTACATACTTTGGCGTACTACCGTTGAATGCAGTAGTATTATTGCAGTATTATTTTGTCACGGTGCGTATCAATGTGAGCTACCGTGCCTTTCCTCTTTACGGTACCTTAATGTCGCTCGCCATGTATTATTATAACAGGTTCGTTTTTTTAACCATCTGCCTCGCAGTCCACCATTGGACGGTCGGAAGATCCGCAATATATTTAGCTGCGATTGTAAACTCATGTCTCACACTCACAAATTCTTGTTAATCCAGTATACATGCAGGCATTTCTCAGGTACACAGAAATCTACATACTGTGCTGCGTTATCACACTACATACTCAACTTTACGTCATACTTAGTCGGACTAATTAGATATATATGTATATATATATATATATATATTTTAAAAATGAATAGAGATTTGTGTAAGAGATCTTTGACAAAACATAACGAAGAAGTATCTTCAGTCATGTTACTACTGCAGCATGTTCTACCTAGTATTAATAGTACAGTCTCTGCTCACATTCACCAGGTGTATACAGCCCCGTCTTACCATCTATGTGTGTCAGCAGCACACCAGACATCAACCTGCCATCAAGCCAGGTGGTGGAGACAGTAGGTGTACATACTTTATGATTGGGACTGGGAAAACATAGATAAAATTGACTATTTTTTGAAAATGAATAATGGGATTTAACGTAGTCATGGAATTGTTCATGAAGCTCGTTCATGTGTTCCCTCCTGTCTTCGCTTGTCTTCCCTGCAGTCTATCACGCTCTGTACCTGGAGGAGCTGACACTGTCGGACCTCTCGGAAAAGATTGCCATGCTGTGCAGCATCACTCCGCAGCAAATTACACAAATCTACAGACAAAAACCCAGCGGGATCCACGTCTTAGTCTCTGACGAGGTATCTTTACGTCTCCTCTATCAACCACTAACTCTTCATACCTTGAACCATTTACCAACGAGTGCTGTTAGAGGGCCCAGGCCCGGTGAGCACGGCTAAGCTGGATTTACTCTTGACACAAGGGCTGATGGCTGTCCTGTTACTTATGGCTTTGCTTTATAGTTCAGATCAGGTGAACTCCACTTCTGAAGAGTGAATCTCTAGTTTCAAGTCTTCTTCAATACAGCATGATGTTCATTTAGTAACCTATGGTCCCTTTAGAGTAAAATAGACCATAAAGCAGGGTGTGCTTTAGGGCGGGGCTACACAGTGATTGACAGGTCACTACTATGCCGTTGCCTGGTGTGGGAGTGGTCTGTGTTTTCGTCTTTCATAGTGTGTTTTTTCATGAAAGTTAATAGTAACATTTTGGTCTACTGAAAATGTTTTATCTAGCTCCACAATCTTTTGACACTTTTGATTGCAAAAAAACAAGATGGCGACGGCCAAAATGCCAAATTTGAGTCTTTAAGACCACAGTCCACAAATCGTTATGGTGACTTCATATAGTCTACGGTTCAGGTCGGATTCAATGTGATCGGGTTGTATTGTCTGTTAATTATATCCCTCCCTGTAACTTTGTTTCTTTCATTCACCCTGCGATATAGAGCAACGCTCGGCTAAGTGCACACGTATACAACTGGAGTTACATCCCAGTAACTTCTATCTCACTCGGTCTCATTACTCATATGAGACTACTGGCGTGCGGTCGGGCTGAGAAGCAGCAGATTATTGAGCTTTCTTCAACTTGCTTCATGCTCAACTCTTAAAAGTCTCCACCAGCATTGGACACTTGTAGGAGTAACCACAAGCAGCCAGAGCTGAACAAATATGTTGGCATAGAGCCGCGGTATTCCATTAAAAGGTCCAGTTCGAGAAAATGTCCTCATACAAAGGTCCGGTACATTACAATAATGTCTAACTGCCGTTATGATTTAGTCCCTTATATATTGAAGTAGCCTTGCATTTTTATCAACCTATGTATGTAACTGTCTGTCAAATCAAATAAAGAAAGTTTAATTGAATAATATCTCAACAATATGTATTGTCAGATTTCATATTGAACTGGATGAATTATAAATAATGCATACTCTAATAATAGGGTAATAATATATAACTGTTCTTCTCTCATTTCAAGTAAAATAAGGACTGGATTAAAAAATTAATACATATAACAGAAAGCTTTTGAAAAATGTGCATCTTAAAATAAAGTACTTCATTTTTGAAAATGGATTTCACTGAATTGCCCTGCAGCTTTAAATTCAGTTAATGAATGTGTGAATTGATGTCAACCAAAATAGCCACGATATTCATATTATTGTCATCTTCTAAAAAGAGAAATTTGTGTTCAGGGACTTTATGTGGATATTACACCACTTGTTTCAGCTCTATTCCGCTCTGCTAACATCATTGTTTAGAAGTGAATTAACGTGTTAGGATTCTGATCATATTGGGCTCTTACATCGTTTATTTTTCTGTGCCTTCATTTTGGATGTGAGTGGGTACGTTTGCTCAAAAGATGTGATCTTTGTCTCGTAGTGGAGGTTCACATTACAGCTTTTAATAATCGTCACGGTCTCTGAACATATGAGACCTACTGGTTTTAAACTGCCTGTGTGAAGAATTTACCCATAAGACTGTTCATTCTTGGTGAAAGACTCTGGTCTCTCTGGTCTCGCTGACCACATTTCGCCACGTACTTCTCCAACTATTCGGTCTGTCTCCCCGTCTCTCCCCTGTATGTGTATATCTCATACGAGTCATGGTGCTTTTCAGAATACACATATTTGATTGGCTGAGCAGCGTCACGTGAGATGATTTACAACGCAAGCAATTGGTCGGTGTGTTTCCTGGACCGATGAACAAGAACCGTAAAGGCTAGAAAAGCTGCGCCGGTTAAAGTAGAAGCGGTCCGTCAAACTTTAATAATCCTCAGTTATCTATTGGTTGTAGGTCAAAGGTTTGGATACAACGGCGTCTGGGTCCGGACCGCGGCCCACCTATTAGTGACCCCTGGTGTAGTATTTAGGAAAAAGTAATAAAACCGTGTTAATGTAGTATGTCCAAAAAAGTCACATTTTGGTGACTTATATATAGTATAGTATTTCTATAAAAGTCATACAAATGTCCATAGTATAATATCTTGAAAAAATTAATAAAAGCGTCAAAGTATAGTATTTAAAAAAAAAGTAAAAGTATAGTATGTTGAATTTCTTTTTAAAGGTCATAGTATAGCATGTCAAAACAAGTCATAGTATTGTATGTCAAAACAAGTCATAGTATAGCATGTCAAAACAAGTCATAGTATTGTATGTCAAAACAAGTCATAGTATTGTATGTCAAAACAAGTCATAGTATTGTATGTCAAAACAAGTCATAGTATAGCATGTCAAAACAAGTCATAGTATTGTATGTCAAAACAAGTCATAGTATAGCATGTCAAAACAAGTCATAGTATAGTATGTCAAAACAAGTCATAGTATAGCATGTCAAAACAAATCATAGTATAGCATGTCAAAACAAGTCATAGTATAGCATGTCAAAACAAGTCATAGTATAGCATGTCAAAACAAGTCATAGTATAGTATCTCGGAAAAACTCATCAAAAAGTCAAAGTATATCATGTTGAAAAAAGTCAGTATTGTATTTCGAAAAAAGTCATAGAGTGTGTTAGTGTAGTATGTAAAAACATAGTTTGTCTATAAAAGTCATAAATAAACACCTCAGTTTAGTATGTCGAAAGAGTATTTAAAAAAAAAGTAATAATATATTATGTCGGTAAAAGTCATTAAAAAGTCATAGTATGTAGGCGACTGTGGCTCAGTGGTAGAGCAGTGTCGTCCATCAATCAGAGGGTTGGCGGTTCGATCCCCAGCTCCGCTAGTCCATGTCGATGTGTCCTTGGGCAAGACACCTAACCCTAAATTGCTACCGGTGTATAAATGGGTATGAATGTTTACATAGTTCTGATGGGCAGGTGGCACCTTGCATGGTAGTATGAATGAGTGTATCAAAAAAAGTCATAGTATGGTAAGTCATGTGAGCTACATTTAATGGAACAAAAGAGGCAAACAAAAGGCTTTTTTTCTAAGCTAATTATGACACCTGTAAATGATGGTTGTTAGGGAGGATTGTGATTTATACATGATGATGAACCACAAGTGGGGATTTTTTCGTTTTTGATATGCAGCACTTAAATGATCTGTGTTGATATCGGTCGATCCGTTCGTTTCAGATGGTGCAGATCTTCAAGGAGGAAACAAGCTTCATCCTCAGCATTATAAGAGGTAACTGATTTTTATTGTCAACCCCTAAATTCACTACTCGCTGTTAAACATTCAGTATCCCTCCTGTGTACCTTGATTATTGGTAGTTTTGAATGTTATTTTACTGGATTGTTTTCTGTTATCCAGATGAAAACACTGATGGCTACCACGTTGTGCTGAAATGACCAATAGGCACTCAGGAGATTCAACGTTTCCACCGAGAATCAGTGGAATTGCACAGCTTGTATATACGTCCTTCTAGACTGCAATATGTAACATTTACTAAGATTTATAGTACTTGAAAATGCTAGTTAGCTTTCAGTTTGCTGTTGATTTTGTGCTTTTGTTGAGTTTTCTTTCATTTTTTTCTGTTTAATTTGTATTGTTGTTAAGTTACTGATTCATGCCTAGTATGTCTTATAATTAGCGGTAAACACTGCTGAATTATTTCTTCTCATGTGCATTCATTTTTGACTTAAACACCTATGAATGCAAGTAAATTACTTTCATGATTTAAAAAGCAGAGTAAATGTCACACATCATCATGCCAACAAATAGAAAAAACAAATGAACAAAACTGTATTATGTTGTTTTAATGTAATGCAATGTCCCTTTACTATTTTCATGCTTGTCCTAAAAATGAAATGTTGGCTGTTTCTGTTGCATATAATAAATAACATATTGTCTTGACAGGGTGTCATTTGAAATTTGGTAAAAGTGCCCATACACCGCTTGAGCCAATCACGAGCTGTGCACGGCCAGAGCTTGTTAGCGTGAGCCACCTAGCGGTTGCGCTAGCCCACGGTTGTCATTTGGCTAGAAGGACACAACAACTAACCATAATATTTATGAACAAATTTACGAAAGTTTTATTACACAAACTCGTGATTTGTTTTTCAGGAAAGTCATCTGGGTGTCTGCTATGAACACACGGCGGTCCGAGAGTGCTGGCTATCAGTGGAAATGTTGCTAAGCTAGCTAGAAACACGATAAGTGACTGTAACAGACAATCACGGTAAATACAGATGTTGTTCTGACACTCATTGAAGACACTCATGAAAGACCATTGCTGTGCTGAACTGAATTGGAGCAAGTGTGGAAAAACAAGAACAGGCATGTTCATTGTAGACATGATAGAACGGGGAGTGTTTGAGGTGTGGCAATAGTCATGGCCTTTAGTTAAATGATCTCAGTCTACCAGCTCATCTGAATCACACAAAATGGCTGTGAGCGGTCTGTCTTACCTTAAAGGAAGTCTCTACCACTCTCAGCCGACATGCCAAAGCATATCAACCAACATATGTGGACTTGCAGCAACAACCACCACCTATACAACAACAACAGTATGCATATAAGAATGCAACACATGACAACAGCACGGTCTGTCAACTGAAACAGGAAAATACATCACGCAAACCTCGCATGGATCATGCAGCTAACAAATCCAGGTGTCATTCAGTCTCAACTCTCTCATAAAGGAAATTATGAAACATCAGCTCTCTGCAACCTACTGCAAAGGCAAAATGAAATAACAACATTGCTTATCCAACAACAAGCCTCTCATTTACTACCACCAAGAGAAATACAAAATTTTGATGGGGATCCTCTGCAGTACAGAACATTTATCAGAGCCTTTGAACAATGTGTGGAGAGTAAAGCAAGCAACATAGGAGACTGTCTGTATTTTTTGGATAAATACACACAAGGTCAACCAAAAGAGCTAGTGCGTAGTTGTCAGCATATGGCTCCAGACAGAGGCTATGCTACAGCTAAGGATCTGCTGCAGGAACACTTTGGGAATGAACACAAAGTTACTGCAGCATATATGGAGAAAGCCCTCTGCTGGCCTGTAGTGAAGCCTGAGGATGTCAAATCTCCCCAAGCCTATGCCCTCTTTTTGCGTGAGTGCTGTAATGCAATGGAGGACATACAGTACATGAAAGAACTGGATATGCCAGCGAATATGAGAGCAGTGATTCTGAAGCTTCCATACAAGCTAAGAGAAAAATGGAGAATCTCTGCATGTGAGCTACTGCAAAACCTCAATCGCAGGGCAAAGTTCAATGATATTGTCATATTCATCGAGCGGGAAGTCAAAATAGTGTCTGACCCAATCTTTGGCGACATTCAGAATACACAACTTCATACAGTAAACAAAAATGTGAACAAGATCACAGCAGAATGAAAGCCAAGATTCAAAGGAAACAGTTTTGCAACTTCTGTTACCGTTGAAACCCCGGCCATTGAGGAATTGAGAAGGTTAAACCATGATAAAGGACAAAGTAGTTCATCTGCAAATAACACCAGCTTTTGTATGTGTTGCTCTCAAGATCACACACTGGAGATGTGTCCACGATTGGAAGAGAAGACACATAGGGACAAGATTAACTTTCTTAAGGAAAATGGAATCTGTTTCGGCTGCCTTCGCATTGGGCATAGGAGCGAGGATTGTGATAAGCGCTTGACTTGCAAGGTGTGCAGCCTAAACCATCCCAGTGTTCTTCACATCCGCCAGAGAGAAAGTAGTCAACACAGACTCAAAAAGGCCAAAAGAACCATCATTGAGTAGCGCACATATATCTCCACACACATGTAGTCATACAGGGGCCGGCAACAGTGATGGTATTCTATCCATCCTACCAATACAGGTGAAATCCAATAACGGAGACAAAATCATACAGACATATGCTTTCCTAGATCCAGGCAGTACAGCAACATTTTGTTCTGAAAATCTGATGAGGCTTAATCTGAATGGAAGGAAAACCCAAATCCACTTAAGAACCATGGGCTCAGGAGCAACAGTTTCCAGGTACATGTTGACTGATTTGGAGATTTCAAGTCTCACCGGGAAAAGATTCTATGATTTACCAGAGGTCTATACCCAGAAGAGGATGCCTGTAAGCACTGATAACCTCATCAAAAAAGAGGAGTTGGCAAAGTGGCCATACTTGGATGGTGTTAGGGTTCCTAGCATTCAAGCTGACGTGGAGTTGTTGATAGGTACCAACGCCTCCAAAATGCTTGAGCCTTGGAGAGTAATCAACAGCCATGGAAACGGACCTTATGCCATTAAGACCCTATTGGGGTGGGTTATTAATGGTCCCGTTCAAGGATGCAATGATGAGCGGTGTGAGAGTGGCTACCCCGCTGCTACTGTTAACAGGATTTCCATACAAAACCTGGAGGAATTGCTGAATAATCGGTACAACCATGACTTTAATGAAAGAATATCAGAAGACAAAATGGAGATGTCAAGAGATGATGTGAAATTCATGGAAATCATGAAACATTCAGTCAAGCTTCATGATGGGCACTATAGCTTGAACCTTCCCTTCAAAAGAGAAGAGGTCTCTCTGCCAAAAAATCAATGTGTTGACAAGCAGCGCATTCTTGGATTGAAGAGAAGGTTTGAAAGAAATGAGAAGTTCCATCAGGAATACACCAACTTTCTCAATGATGTCATCAGTAAGAGGTATGCTGAACGTGTACCTGAACATCAACTGATAACATACTTTTCTGACGGGAAAAGGTTGAAGATGTCAGTTGCATGGATTCTGAAAATAAGAAAAACTCTACTGGAAATGAGTCAAAAAAGGAAACAAATGAGTCATGTGGATACAGACATGATTGGCAACAAACTGGAACAGGAAATGTACCAAATTAAAGCTGCGGGACAGAGTTTGAATCCAGAAAAATCTATCCTTCGCTTCACTCAGCAGGAACGGTTCCACAAGGAATTGGCGGTGTTAACATCTGGCAAATGTGAAGTAAAAAAGGATAGCACCGTTTACAAGCTGGACCCGGTTCTGAAAGCTGTATTGCTTAGAGTTGGAGGGAGATTGAGTAAGGCAGCCATGCCTGAGGAGACAAAACATCCGGTCATCCTATCCAAAACCCAACATGTATCCACTCCAATATTAAAGCACATTCACGAACCAAGGTGGGCCATGATGGAAGAAACCATGTTCTTTCCAGATTATGGATGAAGTACTGGATTACAGGTGCTAATGCAGCAACAAGAAACATCCTGTCCAACTGTGGCTTCTGTAAGCACCTTTTATAGGAAGAGTTCTCGAGATCTAGCCTGACAGGAAAGGACTGGTGCGATCTGCACGAGTGCAAACCAAGACAGGCCGGTGACCAAACTTTGTCTTCTACAAGAAGCTGAAACATAATTTATTAGTTAGGGAAATTTGGGTTTTTGTTTGTTCATTTTATTATGGATTTATTGGCTCCATTATATAAATATCTATTGAATTGTTTATGCCCTCCTGACATTAACAATTAGGGGCCGGTGTGTTGGAGCCATAATGTAGTTTTGTTGTTTTCTTTTGTTTTGGAGGGAAACACTGGGTGGGTTTACACATGCAGTTCTGACATTGAACAGTGGGTGGCACATTAACCTAAAAGTGCATATATGTAAGTGCCTGGTATTGAGAATCAGGTGTGTGGATGGGAAGCTAACAGTTTTTGACCGTGTCAAGGTATCGTGTCAAGGTGTCGTGTCAAGGTGTCTTGTCAGCCAGCATGTCAGCTTGGAGTTTCAAGGTCTTATATTATCCTGTCAAGTAACCTATGGCAGTCTGTTATGGTGTCAATCTGCAAATGGAATAAATGCATCAACTGATCAAAAGAAAGACAGAGCATTGGACAGTGAAATGTTTGTGGAACACGCGTCCGAACAAGTTCTCCCGTTCGCCCCCCAGTGGCTTTAAGAAATAAAATGGATATTGATTAAAGTCACTACATTAAGTCAAAAACTTGGCTTCATTTGAACTCGTATGGATCGTCGTTCGTTGGATTCAACAGCTGATCGACAACGCTGGATTGAACAGCTGATCGACAACGCTGGATTGAACAGCTGATCGACAACGCTGGATTGAACAGCTGATCGACATCGCGCGATTCAACAGCTGATGGACATCACGTGATTCAACAGCTGATCAATAGACATCGCTGGAATGTTGTGGTTGCTTTGAAATCTAATTGGACAACTGATCATCACTACCACCAAGCTACGATTTCGGACCAATGGACACTCTGAATGGACAGAGGTATGTAGCGCTACCAACATGGCCATGTTGTGTGCACACTTTTATTTTGAGTGTAAATCCAATGCATTGGTTCCAATTTATAGGCCTAAATATAAGAGCTGTATGGGTGGTTTGATTTTGAATTGTATTTAATAAATGATGGATTCTGATATAGGTGTAAAGGTACAAAATCAAGTTTCTATTGTTAATGAACCAACCGTGGCTGGAACACAGTTCAATCCCAGCACGGCCAATGGTGAAAAGGAAACACAATCTGTCAGTAAACGTCCTACTAAACTGACACAAAAGGCATTCATGGGTAAACTGGACAAGCTACAAAAGGTTCGGAAGGCCAAACTAAACAAAGCTTCTGACCTTAAAAGGACAATTCAAGACCTAATGCATGACAGACAATATAAATCAGAGGTGCAATGTACTTTTGATAAATACACAACTCTTTGCAATGAAGCAAAGGAACAACATCAATTTCTGTCACAAATATTATCTCATGAAGAAAAGGACAAACATGAGATATGGTTCAAAGCAAAAATGTTGAGTGTTAATGATTTTACTGATGCTGTGAATGAGTGGTTGTTTAATGCAGTGTAGAAAGATTGTAGAAAAATATGAAAGCATAAAAGTATAACTATTATAACCTGTAACCCTTTTGATTTCAAAGTATAACCATCACCACATATAGCTTGTTTATACTTTTTATAACCATCATAATATGAACTGTTTTATTTTATGATAGACGTGATTAACCATATAAACTGCAGATATGCCTTATAAAAAATAGTCACTCCAAACTTTTAGAATCCTTCCTCTTCTGAACGGGATCAAACCAGTTACAACCAGTACATTCTGTGTCAGCTAGAGAGGAGGACTCATGTGTGAGTGACACATGAAATGAAGGAGGTGCCAACCTTAGATCAGCATAAAAAGCAGCAGAAAACTGTGAAATTTGGGCTTCTCCCCCAACGAGAGAATGGGACAGACTTCTTACTCACTCTAAAGGGAACGGAAGACCCTTTAGGGGTCTTACCCCCTCAGAGATGGCCAAAATAAGACCCTTTTATTTACCCAAAATAAGACCCTTTTATATACCCAAAATAAGACCCTTTTAGTTACCCAAAATAAGACCCTTTTTCTGTCTTACCCACTTAGGAGGACAGAAGACCCTTTTGCTATCAGAGGACAGCATAAAAAGGAGATAGACCCCCAAAAAAGTAGGAATGACTGAGAGCCTGCACAAAGGGGGGCCTTTTTCCCCCAACTAGTGGCTTATACCTCATAGCAAAATCAGTGAAAGCTGACAAAGAGGAGAACTTATTAAAATAGGAGTGTTAAAATTAGTTATTGTAGCCACTGTGACTGTTTCATTGAATTGAAATTGTTTAATGTGATTATTGTGTGAAAACCTGAAATAAAAACACAGCCTTACATTTAGTAAGTGACTGAAACCAAAAAAAGTATTCGGGTCCTTTAAAACAATGTAACCCTCTTCCCCTGTCCGTTAACGGTGTGATAAGATGTGACGACTGAAACATGCAGAGGAGCTTAAGGTAAGTTCCCTGGGTGAAGACTTGACAGTGTTAGTCATAAATGGTGAGAATGTTCACAATAGGCAATAGTAAAGTATAGACGATGTACATAACTATTACATACCGGGTGTTAGGGTTACATCCTATTGAGAGCGCCTAGGGCATTAGCCGTAAAAGACTTTCAAAAAGACAATTAATTCTGAAATCCTAACGATTTAGCTACGGGGTGAGATAAAAGGCCGAAGGTATTGTTCCGACACCTCAAAGAGGAACGCATATCCTCGCAGGTGGGACAGCTGACGGAGTAACCACCATGTTAGGTGCGAAAGACTTCCTCGCCTAGAAACGGGGCAGGAGCCGCTCGCGCTACAGCAGACATTTCCAAACCTGATGAAAATGATGATGCTTATGAGAGTGAAGTCAAACCCAGTGACAGCATTTCCAATGTGGAAACAAATGTTTCTATTGAGAAATTGAGCAGAAAAAGTCACACCAGTTCAAGAACCAGCAAATCTTCTTCATCTGTACGGATTCAGATAGAGGCAGAGAGAGCAGCACTTGAAGCTCGCGCTGCAGCCTTAAAGGAGAAGCACGAGCTGGAGGAGCAATCAGAGTTGCTGAGAAATTGACACAGAAATGGCAGCCGTTGCTGCTAAATTAGCGGTATTTAAGGCCTCTGGTCACCAAGCTTTCTCAAACACACAATCAAATGGAATGGAATCGTACTTTGAAAAAGGAGCAAGGTTAACACTGTATGCCATGGTCCCATCCAGTCCTGGCAGCATAGACGGGCATTATGGGTCCGGGCTTGCCCACTGAGTCACCTGTGACCGCACCCATGAATAGAGAGATTTTATTAGAGTCGTCATATACATATACACATACATGAAATGAAATCCATATTAAAGAGAATACAGAACTCAATCAATGTCATTCCATAACAATTTGGCACTAAAATATGCACAGGTTCCTACTGGCTATATGAAAGTGGAATACTGTAAAGAGTGGAATAAAGCATGACAATGGAGAAGAAGGGAGTAAGGGAAGGAGACATAACCTGTACTTGTAAGCCGGGTGCTTCTGAATTCTGGGGTGTAATAGCAGCATATGTAAGTTTTCCATTATGTAGCGGTGGATGGATCCCCTAAATTCCCCTAAATTCCCCTAAACTGAATGTTAGCTGTAATTTGTCTCTTTACAGTTTAGGTCACACGTGAGGCCATATACTGATTCAGGTGTCCTTCAACACCTATACAACCTGAGCCTGAAGCAGGAGGAAGTCTCGGTGCTGTGGAAGACGTCGTGCCTGGTCCCTGTACCAAAGAAGACGACCCCATCTGGCCTCAATGACTACCGACCAGTTGCGTGAGTTGCCCTCACATCTCATGTGATGAAGGTGCTGGAGAGGCTGGTCTTGGCCCGCCTCCGACCGCAGGTGAAATCCTCACTGGACCCTCTGCAATTTGCTTACCAGCCCCGTGTGGCAGTGGACGACGCCATCATCTACCTGCTGCAACGAGCTCAGTCGCACCTGGATGGACCCGGTGGCTCTGTGAGAATCACTTCCTTTGATTTCTCCAGTGCATTCAACACCATCCAACCACTGCTGCTGAGTGAGAAGCTGCGGGTGGTGGGGGTGGACACGTCCACCGTTTCCTGGATCACTGACTATCTCACGGGCAGACCACAGTTTGTCCGACTGGGCAGTGTGCTGTCTGATACGGTGGTCAGTGGTACTGGAGCTCCACAGGGAACTGTTCTGTCTCCCTTCCTGTTCACCTTGTACACCACTGACTTCCAGTACAACTCAGGGTCATGCCATCTGCAGAAGTTCTCTGATGACTCTGCAGTGGTCGGGTGTATAAGGGACGGACGGGAGGAGGAGTACAGGGCAGTGGTGGATGACTTTGTGGAGTGGGCCGGTAGAAATCACCTGCTGCTGAACGTGGCCAAGACCAGAGAGATGGTGGTCGACTTCAGGAGGAAGACGACGGCTCCACAACCGCTGAGAGTTCTGGGAGAGGATGTGGACATGGTGAAGGAGTACAAGTTCCTGTGTGTCTCCATCGACAACAGACTTAACTGATAGACCAACATCAACGCTGTGTACAAGAAGGGGATGAGTCGACTCTTTTTCTTGAGGAAACTTCGATCCTTCAACGTGTGCAGCAAGATGTTGGAGATGTTCTATTAGTCTGTTGTGGTCAGTGCACTGTACTTCTCCGTAGTCTGCTGGGGGAGCAGCATTGGAGCCGGAGACACCAACAGACTTTTAACAAACTAGTTAAGAAGGCCGGCTCCATCATTGGCTGCAAACAAGACAATCTAGAACAGGTGGTGGAGAGGAGGACACTGAAGAAACTATTATCCATATTGGATAACCCGGACCACCCTCTCCACCATCTACTGCAGGGACAGAGGAGCACTTCCTCCAACAGACTGATCCAGCTCCTCTGTCACAAGGACAGATACAGGAGAATATTCCTGCCCTCTGCAATAAGACTTTATAACAAATCACCTCTGGCCAAATCATCCTCCACATAACACACTGCTACACTGTTGTTGTTTGCTGTTGTTTGATTTTTTTGCACTACTGTTTTTTGCACTACTGTTTTTATTTTATTTTGATTTAACACTAATAATTATATTTCATTGTATATACTGTGCATTTTTGTTATTTTATCTTCTTATATAATATGTCCTACTCTGTTATTTGTGTATATATTGTGCATCTTTTAATACTTACTATTTTTTTCTTTATTTACTCTGTTACTTCGTTTGCAGAAGTATATCCTTGCTGCTGTAACACACACATTATCTATCTATCTATCTATCTATCTATCTATCTATCTATCTATCTATCTATCTATCTATCTATCTATCTATCTATCTATCTATCTATCTATCTATCTATCTATCTATCTATCTATCTATCTATCTATCTATCTATCTATCTATCTATCTATCTATCTATCTATCTATCTATCTATCTATCTATCTATCTATCTATCTATCTATCTATCTATCTATCTATCTATCTATCTATCTATCTATCTATCTATCTATCTATCTATCTATCTATCTATCTATCTATCTATCTATCTATCTATCATACATGTATTTTAGTTGAAGATAATCCCAGCATGTTTACTCTGCTGCTTTTTGCTGTTTTGATCAATGGGGGGAGATGTTCTAACTGGTATAAAGGATTTATAGGGTTAATCGAGGACACGGCAGACAATAATGCAAAGTCATCAGGATAATTGCAGAAGTGAGTCTTGTTGGCTCATGTATCGTGTTTTTAGCTTTCTTTGGTTTCGTTTCCTCAGAACTGCCCGCCCACTGCCTGAGGGACTGTTTTCCGCGTCAGTCGGCACTGATCTGTTATTCTTCTCTGCGAACCGGCACAGAAAGAAGTATTTTACTTCAGCCTCCTTGTCTCGAAAAGTCTGTCACACGAACGCTGTTTGAAGAACGACGCGTTTATGAATTCAACGGTCTGCGGAGGGTCTGCTCACAATGTGTCCGGATGGTGAGTGTTTATTTTTTGTCTGTATGTTTTTTAATGTGTGAAAACAAACATTTAACACTATAATCTACATCATTTGAAATGTAAAGCAATGTTTCCTCGTTCTGTGATGTGGCTTTTCTTAACCTATGCTGAGGTTTATCTGGACTTCCTGCATTCCACTTGCAGGTTTTAGGTTTGTGTGATTTACAATCTTTTGAGAATATATCTTTTTGTTTTCCACTATGACATCCTATCAAACCCTATAATATCATTGTCATATAATCAATTATAAAATGCTATTCTTTTTGTTAAAGTAGGCTACGTTGGTATTGTGTAACTTTTAAAGTTACAGCAGCTTCCTGGTTTTATGTTTCAACCATATTTCGCACCAGAGAGCACAATGACAAAATCATGAAATCATGATTAATAAATACATAATCATGAAATCATGCTTTTGTCATTCCTAAGGGCCGGGGCGGTTTTACAGATTTGAGGAGGACCAGGCCAAGACCAATATGAGCCCCTTCCTTTTGCTTAAAGCAGGGGTGTCAAACTCATTTTCACTCTGGGCCACATCAGCATTATGGTTTCCCTCAAAGGGCCGGTTGTAAATGTAAGACTGTGTAAATGTAACTACTCCCTAACATATTGGTAAATTACTGTCTCTACCTTTGATACGCCCTTCGAAGATACGCCCAAGGTAACCAGTTGTTTCAGTTCATGAAACCAAAACATTTCCTGGAACCTAACGAGGTATGACGTAATGGATAAATAACTGAATGACTAACATGTAATTAGGTTTAAGTGGCGGATCACGTAGCGCGACCGTCTTTGGAATTATTACTATTTTGCTCAATAGAGTTCGAATCCAGGTTGTTGCGATCTTTCCATAAATATATTTTCTTCAATGTATTTCTTCATACGTGGCTGTGATGTAGTGCTCACTTATACAATCGGAATCCGCGCCATGGATATGAGATGTGGTTTATAGATCTCCAGCAATATGTTTGTGAATATTTGACGAATCTGGCGTCAGAGGCAGAAAACAGCTGCTGCGCACGGAAGGGAAACCAGTAGGTTTGAAAACCAGTAGGGACGTAACACCGGTCCCGCTAGCAACACTTCACATCTCCGAAATCGTTTGAGCAGATTTTTTAATCGGCTGAATCTTGACAAACCGACCACAGATTTGATGCTTCAACAACTAACTTCTCGCCTAAAAACATCCTAAAATTACTTTCTGTGACTTAACAACAGTAGTATTTCGAAAGTTTCAACTTCCAGTTGTGTGATTTCTCCTCCGCCATTGTTTCCTGTTGCTGGTGCAAAATGCATTCTGGGATATTTGGCTGTCTCAAGTACAGACAAGTCACCTCCGATGCATCCCCGGTGAAATGGGCGGAGCGAGCCACATCCGGGCATTTGGACCGTGCTTGGCTCGATGTGAACTTTGAATTGGAACAGTACTTGGGCTGAGACTGATGACGTTTCACAAGTACAGAGAAGTACGCATATTGAGAAAGGCCCAATCACTTGTTAGAAAACCTCTTTATGGGCTGTTGCCTCTCCTGTCCACCTGTTGTGATAGTTTTAATGTCGGCACACAGACAACATGCTATCTCATAATTTCGACTTTCTATCTCATAATTTCGACCATGTTGATATTTTTATTTTCAAGTCTAACTTTTAATTTACATTTTTTTGATGGCGGATTCGCGGGCCACATAAAATGACGTGGCGGGCCGGATCCGGCCCGCGGGCCGTATGTTTGACACCCCTGGCTTAAAGCAATCATAGCTAGTGAACATGAACTATTTGGAGACGGCCCTTTTCTTTTCAGTTAGAAATGCCACAGAACTAAAGGACCGACCCAAAGGAGAATTCCAACTGTTCCACCTTGAAATGATTCAAATGGACTTCATGGTAACAAAGAGCCTCTGATGGTAACGCTACCCTAATCGCTACGTCATTTGAATTGGCACAAATGCAGCATGCAAAAGTTCAGGAAGAGGGTCACATGATGTGGAGCAGCCAGCCTGTGGGACGAAGCAACCAGCTGCAGAGTTTCACACAGGAGTTTCTGAGACTAAGTTAGTATATTTTACAGTTAAATGCATCAATCTGGTGCACTTTGAGAGCAAAAATGTAGAAGCTGGATCTATGAAGAACTCTGCTCTTGTTAACAATTTGGTGCTCAGTACATTTAGGCTAAGTATTGTACTTAACTTGAGTATTTCCATTTCATGAAACTTAATACTTCTAGTCCACTACATCTCAGAGGGAAATGTACTTTAAATTTCACTATTTGATTTATTGGTTTATTTGACAATATTAGTTACTATTTAGGCTACTTTGCAGATTTGGATTCTTAATACAAAATATAAACTAAGTAATAAACTAACTGTGATATATTATTTAGTAGTATAAAGTTTAGTTAAGTATACAATGTAGTTTAAATTAGCTCCACCTTTACTAGCTGCAGCATTAATACATCTATAGTTATATGCCAATGATATAGGACTACCGTCAATATAATATTTCAAATGGACCATTCTGCATAATAAGTATACTTATAAGTATACTTTGACTTAAAGTATAATTTAATGCTAATACTTTTGTACTTCTTTGTTACATGTACCAGAGCATTTTTACACTGTGCTCTAGTTAACAATTTAATCAAAAAACAGAAACATGTTCTATACTAATCTTAATTATCGTATACTTTGATGAGTTTGCCTACCCGATAGTAAACATTGAGCGTACCTATCTGCCACTCATTTTTGGAGGTGTTTGAAACAGATTGTTTAATCACTGACTGTGTTGCACTTGAGGCTACCAAAAACGTGTTGTGTGTGTGTGTGTGTGTGTGTGTGTGTGTGTGTGTGTGTGTGTGTGTGTGTGTGTGTGTGTGTGTGTGTGTCGGGTGTGGTGCAATTACTGCCTTGATATGTAGACTTTTCATCCAGACCTTGTGTTTGATTTGCTGCTGGCCTCATCCCTCTCCCAGACTCCTCATGGCTTCAATCAACCTTCTGCTTCTTGCCTGGACACTCTTTCGCCCAATGTCTATGTTTTCCACAGACAAAGCATGCGTCGGATCATTTTCCATGACCTCCTCTGCCCCCACGTCCTCTGCCTCGTCCACGCCTTCTTTTTGACACACTGAGACACAGATGAGGAGTTTTCCCTGCTTTCCTTTTTCTATCCCTTAAATGTGCTTCCTCATCAATCGTCCAAAAGCTTTCCAATCTCCTCAAAACTTCTTGTTACCTTTCCCTTCATTCTCTTTTGTTGTCAGCTTCTCTTTATTTTTATTTTTTTTTTTTTTACTATTTATTTATTGCAAAACAAGAGAGAATACATAGACATAACATAGACATAACAACAAGAGGACGACAAGAACAGTGAGATACAAGCCAGCAAACATCATATAGTCAGTGTATAGGAGAATGGTGCGTGTGTGTGTGTGTGTGTCCTTGAGCCTTTTAAGATGGGAAAAAACAAACAAAAAAACAGGAAAGTACATAAAAAAGGGCAATTTACATAAATTATAAAATAATAACGTCCGAAAAAAAACAAAAAAACTTTTTAACGTAAACAAAGTCAGGGGCAGCATCGCCCCGTCCACTGGCAGCAAAACAAGACCCAAAAATCAATAATAATAATAATAAATACATAAAAATATATATATAAACTTATACAAATTTTAATATTAATTGTCACGTTTGTAAAAACATAGTGATGGATGACCAAATGGAGTGGTGTTCTGTTGTATTGTATATGATGGAGGAGGTTAGATTTTCCATTGAAATATACTCCATCATTAAGTTTCTCCAGCGTGTGATGTGTGTGTTTTATTCCTTGATTTCCAGTTCATGAGGATAGTTTTCTTGGCGATGGTTAGGGCCACGAGGAGTAATCGGCGGTTTGTTTTGCTCAGATTTATTGTTGAGATGTCTCCTAGTAAGCACAGTGAAGGGGATAATGGGACGAGGCAGCCCAGGAAGACAGACAGTGACTCAGTTATTTCTTTTCAAAAGTGATTAACTGGTGTGCAGTGCCAGGTGGCGTGAACATAGCTATCCGGGGTATTTTGAGTGCAATGTGGACAGATGTCTGACGTGAATCCCATTTTAAACATTTTTTGCCCAGTGTAATGAATTCTGTCAGCTTCTCTCTTAACACTTATTATTATTTCATCTAATTCTCTTTTCCCTTTTTATTTTTTTTATTTAAAATAATGAACGTCAGACAATGAACTGAGCTTAGACTTTTTAGTGGTTGAACTCTAAACTCTACAGTTATAATACCTCCAAGGTAATTTCACCCAGTCAAATAAACAACAGATGTGGTTGCTGTTGGAAAAATTCACTCGAGACCGGTTGAAAATCATTAATCACAAGACATTTAATCTTATTCTTTGCAAAGAAGGAAACAGAGTTGATCCACGTACAGGATATGTACATCAAGGCCGCTCGGAGTTCTGACTCTGAGCTTCTGATATTTATACTGAGTAAACAACATGCAATGTGCTGGCACAGGATTGGTTTACGTCACAAAGGAACACACATGAATTGCGTTCATTCAGCTACGTATCTGGACACTGTAACAATTGGTTCTCGTACAAAGGTCACTTTTATCGAAATCAGGAAGTCATGGTAGTATTGACGCCTCCACAGGTTTATTATGGCTTATTAAGGGTAAACAGTGTTGAAGTGTTCTTTCTGCAGCCAGCTCATATCTAATAGACGAAACAAGTGTGGTGCTTAGTGTCAGACTGTTCACACACACACACACACACATTCACATGAGGACTTTGTGAGCACACATATTATAATTTGTCATTTAGATTTTTTGACCCCAACAGTTGCGTAGGCCCATGTGTGCCACGCACCAGTTCAACTGGTCCGACTGTCTGAGCGACACAGCTGAATTTATTTTCGGAGAGAATCAACATTGGATTGTATTGAATGTGTCGATGTGTTGTGTTTTGCCAATTTTCAGCTTTCTGACTTTCTGATATTCTTACCCATGGAGCCAAATCTTGCCATTTACCTTCTGACCCGGAGATCATGTAAAACTTGATAATTTCCCTTTGATAGTGTGACAGACACAGCTCAACGGTAATCATTTTAGTACACACAGTTAAGCTTAGTTATCTTTTCTTTCATACAACTCCCTCTGTATCACTGTTTCTCAAAGTCTTCATCTTTCCCTTGTGCTATTTGTGCAGTGTAAATCTTTGCACCTTACTGGTGAGGGTAGCTACGCTGGTCAGGCAAGTGCAGGGCTGATGAGGTGAAGTGGGAATAAGTGTGTAGGTGGCAGGGAACGTCTGGAGCATCTAGTGGACGGTTCGAGGATGGAAGGTCAGGGGAGTTAGAGGAGAGTACATGGCCTGGGGGAAGTGAGCAGGGGCTGGAAACGAGGACAGAGAGCCAAGCCAGTGCTCATGACAGTACTGGTATAATTTGTGCTTGAAGGCCACTTAGCCAGCTACACAGTAATAAGTACTGAGCATACTGCAGTACCAAGCTGCTTTTCCACCAAGCCGTCTAGTTCAGTTAAACAATAGAACCGTTTCCATTTGCAGAAGTGATGGATGGTGCCAATAGAACCACTACATTTTTGGTACCAGCTCGGTCGAGGTTCCAGACTATTTGATACTTGAAGTTGGAATTAGAACACTACAGACCACCAATTTGTCAGAGAATCGTGAATAATCCTGCACAAACCCGCCATTTTTAAATAGTCAAGGTACCATCAATAGCGAGTACAATGTTTTTGATTGCTCTATACCCGGATAGAAAAAGTTGGCAGCCACATAACTAAGCCGTACATTATGCAGTACACACTACTCTGCAGTACAAGTGCAGACATGTTTAGTTGGCTATGAAAGGATTTAGCGAGTGTCACGAAGATGAAGATGATGCGGCATCGGTTGTCAACACAAGAAAGTTTTTGGTCCTTATCTAAAATCCAGGCAAGTCTGGACTGGGACACAAAATCGGCCCGAGCATATTTAACCCAGACCGGCTGTTTTATTTAAAGGGCTATTTAGGTAGTCAACAAACAAACCTGACACATAAACTTGGGTAACAATTTTAATTATAATCATTTTCTGGAGGTTTAAATTGCTGGGGTGAAATTGACCCCCAAGGATAAAAGATGTTAGTCAATTTGAAGGTAACAGGAGGGTTCAAATTAAAGTAAGAAATAATCATTTTGCAGTCAGTTTCCTTGCTGGTGGCTAGACATACAAAACAAAACAAAGTGTGGCATTCATCACAATACGTCAGCCGCTTTCTGCTTTTGCCATCTCAACCTTCTTTCAGTGTGTTTAGCTTCTTGTTGGGGGGTGTTGATTTAAAAACTGCAGCCAAAGTAGTCTACAGCTTCTTCTTGTTCCCTGATTCTCTCCTCCACTACTACCGCAACAACCTGGGTTGAGTAGACAATGACATAAGGATAGAAATTACAACTAATTGGATGGGTTAGTATGCACAATTTTAAATTCAGATCCAGAATTGTTGGAATTCCCTGACAAAGACAGTTTAATCCATACCATACTGGTAATGACCAAATAGTTAGTGCATGGAGCTGTTCCATCGTATTTCATTGGATACTAACAAACTCTTCAGTTCATACAGATTTCAAGTATCCAGATATTGATGATGACTATTGCATGAAGGTGTTTAACACAGCTAATAGATCGCCTTTTTGTTTTGGGAGGATTGGGAGGGTTACCTTTAATATGTATTCTGATACATTTACTAATTCCCCCCAAAAATGTAATCAGTAACTTAATCCAGTGATTTTCAACCACTGTGCTGCAACACATCGTCAGGTGTGCAGTGGGAAAATGTCCAATTTCACTTAATCGTCCAAAAAAATATTATTTAGTTGCTGCTAATGATTTGCCATTGTTGAGCGTCTGAGCTGCAAGTAATAAATACTCTTCCATGCCAGTGGGAGGCAGTAGGTAGCGCAATAATGACCTTGTTAATTTAAGACAGAATTAAATGATGCGCGGGAGAGAAGACGTGACAAGACGAACAGCGATGGAGAAATATTTGAAAAGGAAAAATGCAGACTCTGAACTGGGCCCTGGACAACATAACCCAGATGAAAAGCCTCGTATGAGTGGTGGTCAAAAGAAAGAAAAAACGTGAGCTCGAGGCAATACAGCCAAAGTTATCTTTCATTTGGATTGCACAAATTCATTTTATTATTATTCTTGGTGTGTGGGGAAAAAAACAAACCCTTGACCTGTTGCATTGCAACAGGTTGCATTGCAACAGGTTGCATTGCAAGTGGACATGCTCAACTCTTGGCCAATGTGCGTTTTGTGGATGGAGACGCCACCAGAGAAAACTTCGTATTTTGCAAGGCATTGCCAGAAGAAACAGGAGAGGACATTTTTCGGGTCACATCAGAATATCTCGAACAAGGAGGACTTCAGTGGGGAAACTGCACGAGTGTCTGCACTGATGGAGCAGCAGCCATGGTCGGGCGCACCAAAGGCTTCGTTAGCAGAGTGAAAGCGAGACACACAGATGTTCTTCTTGTTTTTTGCACCGCGGGGCGCTCGTTGCCAACACTTTACTAGCAGACCTAGCTCCTGTGTTGGATGATGTCGTGTGCATGGTAAACTTTGTAGAGACAAGACCTCTGAAAAGCTGCATATTTGCATCTTTATGTGAGGAAATGGGAGCGGAGCATAACGCCCTATTGCTCCACACAGAAGTCCGATGGTTGTCGTGGGGCAAAGTGCTGGCCCGTGTGTATGAGCTGCGAGAGGAACTAAAAGTGTTTTTGACTGATGAGAGGTGCGATGATGCAAAGCTGCTCGCAAGTGATGAGTGGTGTGCAAGGCTGGCAGACATGGCAGATATATTTCAGCACCTGAATGAACTGAACACACGATTGCAAGGCCGAAATGAAAATCTGCTCACAAGCACAGACAAATCAAATGGATTGGACATGACTTTACAGGAGCAGGAGGAACTAACTGAACTGAGACAAGACCGTGCTTTAAAGCTGAGCTTTGCTGATCTACCTTTGGACAGTTTTTGGTTGACTGCTGCCAAGGAGTTCCCCATTCTGGCAAACAGAGCTATTTCAACATTGCTCCCATTTTCACAACATATCTGTGTGAGATGAGCTTTTCAAGCATGGCTGCTATAAAAACTAAAAACAGAGAGAGCCTGAGCTGATGAGGAAGAGCTTCGTGAGTTCCTTTCTTCAGTTTCTGCCAGGATATCAGCTTTGTGTTCATCTAAACAGGCCCAGGTTTCACACTGAGTAAGGATCAACAAATTGAGAGACTTCTCATTAAATTGTCAGCATATATGCTATATTATGCTACAATGTGTCATTTTGTAACTTTTTGGGTTGTTGGTGTGCCGCGGCATCTTTTTAATGTAAAAAATGTACCGCGGCTCAGAAAAGGTTGAAAAGCACTGATCTAATCCAAGTATCACAATATTAAAGTAACTTAAGTGGATCACTTTCTCATACTTTTGGAGTACCTCAATACCAAATATGTAAATAATGACAAGAGAACAGAAACATGCAGACATTTCACCATTATTTAGTATGTAAAACAGAAAAGGGGATCAACATCACAGTACAAGTTATGTCTTCAAGCTGTGAAAATACTGTCATTACCATGGACTGGAATCATGGCCTGCCCTATCTTTCTACATTGAGTTTGCCTTTGATAATGGCCATCAGTAATGCAATGTTACGTGTCATTATGAATGTCATTTATTTGTATTTATAGACAGAAAAGGTTAAAAGGTGTGTGCCCAATTGTCAATAATGCTTGAGTTAAAAATGCATGTAATATGACTATCACCGGATAATTTCATTACTAATGTCAGTAACATTTGTGACTGTGTCCTAAATATGCTCAGACATTTCTTTTTATATCAATATATTCATATTTATACTTTCTTTTACAGCGCTAGTGGTCAAGATTTGTGAAAAAAGAGCCAGCTATCATGGATGATCAGGAGAACTAAAGGTAAAGCTGAAATCTATGCCATTTTGTGTTTTATATGCTAACCGTACATTGTCTAGTCCTCCATTGTGAATTATTCTTTTTAAATTGTTTCTGTAGCATCAGTGATCTACGTTTGAGAAGGAGGAATCAACGCTGTCATGGCACATAAAGGCAAAATGAAGGTAAATAACAGTTGAAACAAACACTAAGGGACGATCAACTAAGAAGTGTGCAGTGAATTGAGTTGAAAATGAGGAAAAATAACTGTATTTTGTATTTTAGAGTCAGGATGAAGATCTGCCACCTGACATCAAGGATTGGAGTAAACATCAAGTGAGAGAATGGGCTCTCAAGTTGGACCATGTAGATGACGATGTTGCAGAGATACTGTTACAACAGGACATTAATGGGCCTAGTCTTTTGCTTTTAAATACAGAAGACTTCAAAGAAATCGGAGTGACTTTTGGACCTGCAAAACTTATCATTCATGCCAGAGATGAAATAGTGAAATTAAAGAAAGAGGAGCCAACAAGCTCATCAAATGTGCCTAGAGGACCATGCAAGCCCTATCCATTCTGTAGGTACGATACATATAGATACATGGAGAGCGACATTCTTGATATTACGGAATCAGGCGCCTCAGACTTAATTGAACCCTGCCATGAGTATAAAGCTTTCAACAATGCAATGGATGAATCTACAATGACCAGCTTAATTGAAAAGGTTATCTGCTTTGCAGCTGCCTGCATGAACAGCTGCACCAATGGCACCATTCATTTTGGAATAGGAGACGAACCAAACTTCAGACACGGTCAAGTCTTGGGAGTGGTTGTAAAGGACAGAGAGGCTTGTGCAAAAAAACTAAACCCTGCCATTGATTATTATTTTGAGCATAAACACAAACAGACTGCTCATAGTTGCATCAAACCTCCTAGATTTGTTGGAGTTCTCAATAGGAATGAGACATCATCTGACAAATGGGTGATAGAAGTGGACATAGTCCCTGACTCTACGATGTGTGGAGAAAACATCTACCACACTTTCAACATGGACACAAAAAAAGACAAGAAAAAAGCAAAAGTTAAAAAAACAGCCACATCGAAACAATTCTTTGTCCGAGATGGCGGTAGCAGCAGGGATCTCCTCAAACCAACCACCGACCACAAAGAGATGGAAGAGTACAACCAGTTTATTGCCGGTCAGGCACAGCGAGCACAACTCCGAAAACAAGCTGAAGAGAAGCACCTTAATGTGATAAAAAGCAGTACTCAGGGCTCCAGATTGAGTCAGATGATAACTGGTGGATCCTTGTCTTTAGATAAGTCACACTTTGAGCGGTATGTGATAGTAACTAACAAATCACATCCAGTGCCCTTTGAATCACTAGGATTTCTTGTAGAGCTCAACCCAATAGCTGTTTTGGACTTTGATCCAGAATCAGCTAAAGATGGGTTACAATGTCACTTTAAACAACTGAGCACAGTGAATGTCCATTTACCAGAACAGTATAAAATCACAGAAGGGGTTGAGGACATTGCAAACAAGTTGAAATTGACTCGAACCACCAGCTGGGTATTCTGCAATGGAGAGATTGAGGGTAAGGCACCCTCAGACATAGACGAGTGGTTGATGGACAAGGGGTCCTCTGTTCGAGATGTGATTTCTTTCTTGTGTCGAAAAGATGTGCTTCCAAACAAGAGATTTCTTGTAATTTTCTTACTTTGGTCAACAGTGAGTGAAAAGATGGACCCTCTTGTTGAGACTTTCAGTACGTTCTGGCAGGAGCTCAGAGGCACAGAGCAGATCCTTTGTATATGTGACAATGAAAAAGCATTTACCTCCTGGACGAACCTAGTTGATGCTCGGTGTGGAATCAACATTGCTCGCAGATGCATATATGAGCTCAGTTTTACTGAAGTCAACGGCACTGTCCTTAGTCTTTTGTCAAAAAACCGTAGATCCAGCCGTTTCCTACCATGTGGTGGGGGAAGTAATGTGCTTCTTGAGAAGAAAGTGGAGCGTGACTTGAGTACCTTGGAGGTACTATGTGTGAACCAATGTGAAGGAGGAAACGAGGACAAAATTGTCATAGAGGAGAACTTCTACAAAGGAGGACAAGTGTCATGGTGGAATTTCTACTTTTCAGAGCAGCCTGGATCTACACCATTTATCAAACGAGACACGTTTGACTTCATCAAGAACACAGTCATACCACATTTGTGCTCTCTGGGTAAAGCCTGCGTGTTGTTCAACCTCATGCATGTACCTGGATGTGGTGGGACAACTTTGGCCATGCATACTTTATGGGCTCTCCGGCACAAATTCCGTTGTGCTGTCCTCAGAGACACCAACGCAGACTTTGCTGAAGTCGCTGATCAAGTCGTCAAACTTTTAATGCATGACCATGAGGAGCAATTACCACGGGTCCCTGTTTTGCTGATGATAGATCACTTTGATGATAAGGAAAAAGTATTTGACTTGCAGCGGGCCATTGATGAAGAATGTACAAAGAAAAACATTCAGTCTAAGTCTGCACAGGTAATTCTCCTGAACTGTATGATGTCAGAGTCCTCTGAACAGACTGATCAAACTGAGGAGACAGTATTCATTGGAAACAATCTCTCTGAGACGGAGCAGAAACTGTTTGAGGAAAAACTTAGAGATATAGAGAAAACACACAAAGATGCAGACACGTTCTATGGATTCATGATCCTGAAGAATAATCCTTGTCTTAATCCAGAGTATGTTCAGGGTGTGGCCCGCAAAACTCTGAAGAGCTTCAACATAAATCAGAAACATGCACAACTCCTGGCTGTTTTAGTTCTGTTGAATGTATACTGCAAGAGTGCCTCTCTCTCCGTCTCTCTGTGTGAGGAATTTCTTGGTCTTCAACCAAAACCAGTCTGTGGAACCATCAAAGTCGAAGATGGATTTGGGAAATTTTCCACTTTTATTGCCACCTGCTCAGTTGAGGGTAAGGTAGTTTTTAAAGCTGTGAAAATGATCCATTCAAGAATTGCAAGTCAGTGTTTGCAGGAACTTACAACAACACACAATGTGAACAAAGCTGAGATTGCTGACCTTCTGCTGACCACAAACCAGCTTTATGAGAGCACACAAGGCAAAGACAAACTCCTGCAAGACGTTCGCCACATTTTGGTGAAGAGACATTATTCAGAGGTTGAATCTCAGTTTTCTCCACTAATTCAAGACATTGCAAGTGAAACCCCAGGACTGGAAGAGATGGTGCTACAAAATGCATCAAAAAGATTTGCGAAAGATGCAGTTGTCTGTCAGTTACTAGCCAGGTACTATTACCTAAAAAAGACAGATTTCTCAGAGGCACAAGTTTGGGCATTGAGAGCAAGAGATCTATCCAAAGACAGCTCATATTTCGCCGACACCTCAGCGCAAGTTGTCAAGCATGAGCTGAAGAATGCCATTGCAAACTACAAGGAAGAACCTGTAAGTCCTGAAAAATTGGAAATGTTTCTCAAAATGGCTCAGTCAGCAATAGAAGCATTCAAGGAAACACAGAAACTTGCCAAGAAAGAGTCAAGTCAGCGAGTATGCCCTTTTAATACAGCAGGGTGCCTGGGAGAAATTCAGGTCGGCGTACTTGTCATTAAAGTGCTGGCAAAGACCCCCGTATTTTCTCATGACAATGTCCGCCATGACCTAATGAGTGAAGTTCTCTCTGGAGATGTGAAACTTCAGGCTGTAGAGAGAAATGATAAACGGCACAACAAGCACACACAGTACTACAAAATCCTCAAACAGTTTGAGGATGTACTGTGCATCCTCAGATATAGGATGAAGATGAACTTTGACTTCCTTGACAATTTTTATGTGAACTTGGGCTCCAGATCTGGAATGAAAGACAGTCGTGAGCAAAGAATGCTTAATGAGCTTTTCAGATGCTTCAACGAGTATGCAAAGCTTTTCTGCAAGATTGATTCTGCAGCTCTCTTGAGGAATAAAACCATGAACAACATGCTGAAACTACACGAGGCAAGACAATACCTGGAGATGAAAAAAGCTGATACCTACTCTGGGATTCTGAATTGTCTCTCAAATGACATCTCACCTGAAATAATGAAGAAGATCGCCAGACAGTCTGCTTTTGTTTGTGCACCTGAACACAAGCCGACTGTGAAGGAGAAAATCAACTACATCTATGTCAATGTTGTGTTGAGTTGTATCAAACTGGCATCAACACACATTCAGCCCTACCAGAACCTAATTCATCTCCTTTGCCAAGTTCTGCGTGAGCAAATCCCATTAAGTGAGAACTTGCCACTGCAATTCATTGCAGTTGTGCTGTTGTGGCCACAGCAGCACTGTCCGGAGATGGTTCCATCCAAAAGTCTGGGGATGCACATCTCACAGATGAGGACCTCTTATCACATGGTGATGAACGAAGTGAACAATGGCAAAAGGCCCATTGTCCATTTCATCCTGGGGAAGAAGCAGGGCTATGAACGACTGGTACACTTAGGGGAAATCAAAAGGTGCATCAGTGCTGGGCAGGAAGATTTCACCTTAATGTGGGAAAATGGAAAAATATGGAAAGAGAAGCAGGTGGAGGAGCGCCTTTGCAGGGTCACTGGCCAGGTGAAGAACAAGTTGATTCTGGCAGAGACTTGTATCCCAGGTCTGAAGTTGGAAATCACCCCAATGTTTCAAAGTCAGCTTAGTGGGCATGCCCAGGAGTCAGAAGTGTCATTCTTCATCGGTTTCTCGATCAAAGGCCCTGTTGCACTCGACATTAAGTGAACTTTGAAAGCAGCCTGTTCCAACATTGTGGATCCATCGGCGTGATACACCATTGTGTACTTTGAAAAGGGATAAAGTTGCGTAAAGCAGCTCGTAGTGCCCACCCTTCTGTTCCCCCTCAGTTAAACACTGTTAGCTCTGTCAGCACTTTCGAGCTTTCGAGTTAGCACCATTAGCTGCGAGCTGCCGTCTCAGCCGTCGCCATGTTGAGAGTGGTTAGGAGGACACAACAGAAATCATCTCAATCTCTTATATAGAGATATATTTTTTACCTATTACCTTTTATCATGTTCTCCATTCACTGAATAAATGTGTTGTACAGCAACTTAATAATATTGTTCCATGAAATGAAATAATCTGCATCATACATTTTAACATTACATTTACTATTCAATAAAAATGGTGTGCTTTAACAACTATGTAAGAATTTGCAATGTTTTAAATGTAGTATATTTGATTGTTGATATTTACATAAAATAACCTTTTAAACAATGTTTTGCTCACACAAAAATTACTTGTATTTAAGTCATCTTCTTTCAATACAATATTGAAATGTTTATTTTTTTTTTGGGGGGGGGGATTTTGTGTGTTTATTCATGAATTTGAAATACAACAGTTCCAACGGCTTTCTTTGCATACCATGAAAAACAATGATGACATTGATTTTTGCATTACGTTTTTAATAAAGATGAACTGTAACATGACCGTGTAAGAAGTTATTTAAATTGCACTGCACCATGTGGTGCTATCCAGTGAAACTCGTGAGAAGCACATCACCATCCTCAAACTCAGTATCCCAAGTACATTGTAGAGCATTTTACTAAGTCATTTTGTTTACATGCCTTAGTTACTAATATACCATACAGATACACACATTTAATATATATGCTACAGTACTTCATTGTATCAAGATATATTGTCCAGCTGAGGATGTTCTTACCTGTATCACACACAGGAGGGCGCCACAAGCTCAGAGATGATACAACCCATGCTTTGTGTCTTACAGAGTGTGAATGCCCATCATACCACTAAACAAGATGAGGATATCTAATAAAAAAAATCATTTTAAAGCTAACCTAAATTCACTATCGCATGAAATGAATCCCTGCATTATAAGGGAACGTCATAGGAAAACAGCATTCTTATGCAACTTATTTACATATGTGGCAGATGACCCTTGTATGAGTGTTATAGTTTGATGTCTTGAAAACCAAAATTCATGTTCAAACCAAAGGCTGAGATGCAAAAAGCAGTTCACATGATGCCAATACATTTTAGAATCCCCTCATTTAGGGTGCATAGCAACAATAGACAGATGGTTGTAAGTGAACTCGAGGGTGGAGGAGGAGGATGGTGCGTCCCTGTGGCAGGCGATGGAGTCGCAGGGTCGCCAAACAGGAGATCTCCCGCCTCTCTGGTTGATGGACAGTCTGACTTGCTGTGTCATCTGAGGTTTAAATGGTCATCGGGGGATTATCTGTTTCTCACTCAGCCGTTTCTATTGACAGAGGCTAGCCTGCTAAAGCTCGTGCAGGGTTGCTGCAGATGCCGCGTGGCCATGTGGGTCGTGATGAATAGCGAGGTGTGGAGCCTGTTACTGAATATGTATGTTGCTTTCTGGCCTTTGTGAGCGCAGGTTCTCCACCCTCAGGAGACAGGCCTAGTCCGTGTCACATTGATGTCAGAGCAGCAGATGGCTCAACAAGTGACAAACATCTGTACGAGATCGTATGTCTACATCTGAGGAGAGAAAGCATATAGACAACAAATCATACGCCTCTGTTCAGTTTTAATATCTTTTGTCACATCGAATTCCATGATATACAGCATGTTAGGATAATGGAGATAAGTTTACACGTACAAGCAGTATTATTGCCCAAGTATCTCCATGCTGTTTCATCTGTGAAGGCCTTAGTAAGCCGTAGTTTGGCAGGTTTACAAAATGGGCAATAACAAGCTAATTTGGTCATTAGTATGCAGTGTTTCTGTGTCAGTCACGATGAATTGAGTCAGATGTGGCACTGCAACACATGGCTGAAAATAAATCTTCTGAGGGTCATCTTTTGGGGGTCAAAGGTGATAAGCGTGTTCTTACTTTAGCATTTTGTAGTGAAAGGGAGCTGTGGATAGCAAACAGGTGTAGATTAAAGAGAAGACAGGGATGCTTTTTCAGCACTCAAAGAAGGATGAAGGATCTGAGATGCTTACCAGTGTACTGAATCGCTACATTCCGTCACACATTCTGTGATTGGCTTTGGTCAGTGAACAGAGTGTCGCTGCGATTTGTTGCCACCCGCACAACCTGAAACCTGCACCTCTGGCGTAGAGGGTCAGCAAGGTCCAAGTGACCGAGTGAAACATGATTTGCCTGCTTATCCCTGTCAGAGATCGGAGTACTACTACATCTTCATTATGTACGGGTTGGTAAAGTGAAGCAAGCATGTTACTCTGTCATCCTGCTGTGTCTCTGTAGACTGTAGAGGGTACATTTTCATTGGAGAATGTGTTATGTTATGTTATAATGTGTTCATGGCACGTTTTGCCATCTTAAGAAGAATCAACAAACCAGATCTGATAGTTATTATTTATATGTTGAATGTACTTTAAGCATAGGCTTGGGAGAGAGTTCAGTAAAAGATCA
Source organism: Leptoclinus maculatus (assembly GCA_032191485.1). Taxonomy (NCBI): domain Eukaryota; kingdom Metazoa; phylum Chordata; class Actinopteri; order Perciformes; family Stichaeidae; genus Leptoclinus; species Leptoclinus maculatus. The sequence continues at coordinate 1,877,659 of JAVDOI010000034.1, read as the reverse complement.
TTTCATTGGTTGTAATTAAAAACGTGACATGACTGTGAGGGTCGGAGTGATTTTAACGCACTTCTTCCTCCCCTGTAGAGAGCGCATCAGAGCTGTGTAACACCGATCTCAGCTCACAGTCAGGTCTGACTAAGCCCTTTGTTGCGGATAAGAAATAAAAACTCTCTTCACTCTCTCTCTCTCTTTGTCTCTCTCTCTCACACTTTCTTTCTTTGGCCGCCCGATCAAGTTTTTTTAAATTTTCGACGAACTGAAAAAGCACTTGTGTTCCTTCAATGGTCAGTGGGGATGAAAATGATCCTGATCATCTTGCGCCATTCTGCCATAAAGTGCAGCTGTCCACCCTACATTAACACATCTGTGAAAAGCTGAGCCGGCTGAAAATTGGAAGAAAAACTCTCGGTCGGCTATGCCATCAGAGATTTTGACTTCGCAAACATTGTTCCCACTGCAATAATGCATCCCATTCATGGTACATTATTGCTGGGATCATGGGCTGGACTTAGTGGATTGGAATAAACATGTCTATGACTTGTTGGTGTGAAATAATTTCACAGTCATACTTGCTTTTATGAATGTCCTGCTTTTTCAGCCAAGTCTTAGTAATCAAAGAGTTTAATAAATGGATCTGTCGGACAGTTTCCCACAACCCCCTGGGCTCTGGTTCTCATAGAGCCTAAAATACACGACCCTGTTGACCTTCCTCCCGAAAGTCGACTACCACCCAACCCAACCTCCCAACTCTGTCTGCTGGCTTTGAATTATAACCTTTGCACACTGGCGGGAGCACAATGTGACGATTGTGATTGTATTTTAATTCTGATGGCGGAGTGAAAAAAGATAGCTTCCTCTGAGAATGGGCTAGATTTATGGGCCCTGTCCTGGCCGCCAGCCTCACATCCTCTCTGATCTGCTTTTACTCCGACGACCCTTCGACCCTTGGGGGTCATTAGAGACGCCCCGAATGGTCCGGCTGGCCGCCAGCCCACCTCACGCTGCTTGTTTTCCAATCAAATCACTATATTTAACGGGGACACGAGCCCAGGGCCAAGTCCAAACAGACATCTGTTTGAAATTGTTTCTCGCAATTATTTCACACAGAAGTTCCTCCTCCACACCCCTTCCGCTCTCCTCGCCCCCACTTTGGTCTTTTGTTTGTTGTTGTTTGTTTTTTACAGCAAAACCTCCCCTTCTGGATTGCTAATGGACAGAAATGAGAGGGTGAGAGGGGTTTTGGAGTTGGGAAATGTGGTGGTGGCGAGGGTCTGGATCCTGGAAGCGCTGTCACAGAGATGCAGCCAGGAGGAGAATAGAAAAACCAGGGGAGAGCTTTTTGATTCAGCACAAAGCAGCTTTTACACTCTGTGCCAGTCTGCCAGCTCACATGATGTCTCCATCGAGACCGTCAGTCAGTGTCTTTCATACTCTGGCGGCAGCATGGATTTATAAACAAGGCTCATGTTCACCTATTATTATGATTATTGGTTAGGTTTGTTTTACGTTTTTTGTCTGGTGCGCTGTACCTAACAAGTTGAAGATCTTCTAGGAAATCCTAATCCTTGTGCTTTGTGTGTGAAAAACATGCATTGCATTCTCATGCATTTAAAGGACTATCATCCTTATGAACCCCCTGTCTATTATTCCCCAATGGATTACTGGTTTAGAACCAGAGGGCCTCCCTTCTTCTGAGACTTTGTTCAAATGGTGGACTGAGAGGAAAAGGCCCGTCATCCACTCATGAGGCTGTTTTGCGGCTGTAGAACAAGGTTAGGCCACATTAAGTGTTTTAAAAGGACTTAAGAATCTACAGCCATGCTGTAAAGCTGTACCACGTTAAATGCTAAAATGAGCATGCTAACATGCTCATGATGACAATACTGACATGCTGATGTTTAATTATAATGCTTACCATGTTAACCATTCTTGTTTAGTGTGTTAAGCATGTTAACATTTCGCACAAAATGCAAAGTACAGCTGATGCTGATGGAGATGTCATTATTTGGTCAAAACTCAAAGTATTGGATCATTTTTGATCTCATGGTAAAAAGGTAACAAGTCACCAAAGTTATTTGTTCGAGAAGCTTAAAAACAGAAAGCAGGGTACATTAAAGTGGCACCTCCTGAAGGAACGGCTACAAGATTCATTCAAAATCTGAATGTACATTTTTTAACAAAAGTAACAGCTTCTTTCTGGCTGGCAAGATGTAAAAAAACACCACACATTAAAAGCCTAATGGTGGCCAGGGTGGGAAAATGTTTTCGTCAAAATGTACTTTGAAAATCAATCTTTCACTCATGTTTTTTTTTCCCAGATACAGAATTTGTTGGTATTGTGAAACCATAAGTACAATAGTGGTACAAAAGTGGTCAGTGTGTCAATAAACAGTACAATATATAACAGTAAAGTACTTTGTTCCACACAGTTTACACTTTAAGAACTACAGTATTTTGTCTCTAAATCCAGAATAAAATGTCTGGTTTCCAGGCGGAATACATGGAACAACGTTATGTAATTAGGATACATTTATACTGTTACATTTAATACAAATGGGGATTATTTGCAGGATTACAACCTTAAAATAAATTTGTAAATAAAGAGCAATATACTACCCTTGGACGGATTACTGACCTAACCTTCACCTATAAAATGTTACTCAAAGAGACACGTATGTGAGTCAAATACATATAATGAAAACAAAAAGACTACAAAGAGATGCAAAATAGCTGCAAAGAGACACAAATCAACTACAAAGATTCACAAAATGAACACAAAAAATACACAAAATAACTGCAAAAACAAGTTAAACAACTATAAGGACTGTGTCTGGCTCCTATGGGAGAGGTGGTTGGGTCTATTGCATGTCTGCGCCTATAGCCCACTGTAATAATCCGAGCATGATACTACCATGCACACAATGGCCTCTAATGTTAGTGAAAAACATGCTTTCACTGCGTGGAACTTTGGCTATTTCGTATGTAAAGCATTAAAGGGAACAAGATCACTGGATAGTGCCTTCCAGCTGTGAATATGCTGTCATCATCCAAGGAATCCATAGCTAATTTAAAGAAACATTTGCAGGTGAGACTAACCGCTAACGTTAGCTACACGCAGGTAACTGAAGGTAAGAGTTAGCTAGCCTAGCTAACCTGTCAATACTACTAATACTACTACTGACAAAATTATTTTGGTGGTTATAGTGGTGACCAAGATGCTGTAAAGATAAAGAGATAAAGATAAAGAGGTTTTTATTGTCATTGTAGTGATACAACGAAATTCCGTTTGGTAGGGAATTTCGTTCTGTATTAGGTATTGAGGTAATCCAAAAGTTACGTTAATATTGGGATACTTCGATTAGGTTAGTGTTTAGATGTTTTAACACATAGGCCTGTGATAGTGATTGTATCAGAACACATTTATAAAGTAGGTCTAACCCTCCCAACCCTGCTGGTTTCCTGGATATATAATGATTATACATAAGAACAGAATGATCATAATGGGTTTACCATAAGTAGACAGCTAAATGTGTTTGCATTATCGTTTTAAATACGTCGATCACTGTTCTCTGCTGTACATCTGTTGGTGATGAATAGCTCTCCAGCTGTATGGGGTATGTCAGGGTATATATGAGCATTTAGCAGGAGTGTCCTGCTGTCAGTCACCCCACCCATGCAGCCGCAGATTAGATGTGTGATAATGCATTGTCACCTAAAATGGGACGTTTTGACACTTTGGGGTGCTAAAAGCAGGAATATCAGTGAGGACTTTAGCACTGTACCTGAGTTACACTAAAAGCCAAGTAGTGAGTGGTTTTGCTTCCGTCATTTTGTAAGGATGCAACACAGAACAAAATACATGTGGTCCTCATCCATGGAGGGTAAGACCCTACATTAGGGGTTTCTCATTTGATTCAATGAGTATATTTTGTGGCGCAAAGATGCCAAAAAGCTGTTGTGCTACAATGATGTTTTAACTGTATGCACATGAACATAAAAAAATAGCAACAGAAAGGAATCAAATTATTATATTTTCCTATTTTTAACCAAATCACAACACCAGATTATTGAGGTTCCATGTTTTATTGTGAGTTGACCATAAATTAATCTTCAAATTCATTGTCACATAATAGTATATTGAATAAAGTGTTGCTCTATATACACTCTTCACACAAACAAGTTAATATATATAATTATAGATAATAATAATAATAATAATAATAATAAGATGTCCTGCAGCTCCAGGCATTATTTCCATTTATTTCAATGAAAATGAATTATCGGATTCTTGAAACTCTTGACTCTTTACTTACAGTACTTCATTTTTTACCTTGGTCACTGTGAGGATTGAGTCATGTTAACAGTGCCAGAGAGCGTCACGCTACAGCTGCAGTCCACAGTTTGCTTTGTGCATTCTTGGTAAAGCTTTGCTGTATCCATCGGGACCATGATGCCTGAGACATATAATATAATAATAATATAATCAACTAAGACATCATCAAGGCGCACTAGGCCATGGACATTTAAAACGCTATGAAAACAAATCCCAGTGGCACCCAGTGGTTCAGTGATGTCTTTTGACAGAAAGTAGAATTTTCATCAAAAATATTTTTTTAATCTGCAGTGTAGACCATAACAGAAGGAGAGGCCTTTCAAACGTGTGCATACTGCCAGTACTGTCAGTCTGTCGCATATAGACCAACAACTTATTAATGTCATTGTGTCAACAAAATTAGTGCCAAAGGTGATGTCAGGATTAGGGGAATTGCTGGGCACTGTAGTTACTAGCAAATGTTACACAAACAGGAGTAAACAGTGCATTTGTTGGGGACTATTTTCAGTTGCGGATTCAGACACATTAAGTGTTCTTGTGAGTATTTCCAGCTGTAGGATAACACATAATTGTTAGTTGGGTTAGTTCATTATTGGCTTTGGTCTTTCCATTTCATTTTCAATAAGAAACATATTGCCGTCTTTATCTGCAAACACAACAGCGTTATTCATGATGACTAGATGAAGGACTCTGACTTAGTGGTCTCATTGAATATTTAAGTTGTAAACATCACCTGGGAAATCTACTGACATGAAATAAGCAGTTGAAGAAGCATTCATCACTTGTCCATCCTTTAGTGTTTGAGAGGCTTTGCTATGCTAACCCACTTAGCTATCAGGCAATAGTTAAAGACCTTTGAGTAGATAGCATTGAACAACTTTCTATGCAATTTCAGATAGTTTTAATGAAATTCCAATGGTTCAAATATCAATTTGGAGATCACAGAGAATGAAAGAGGAAAGCAGTAGTTCCTTAAAATAGCCAACATCCCACATGCTGGCATTGTGTCCAGAACACTTGTTCCTTCCTTCTAACAGCGCCACAGTGGTTTACCATTCTACATAGACCTGCTGTGTTCACTAAAAAGAGGTACTTTATTTAGCAAGTGGACCATTGTGCATTGTATGGAAGGAAACAATCTGTGTTTTGTCTGGGCTGATGCCTTTTGCTGCATCAGACCCCCTTTCCCGCCTCCAGCCCTTGGGGGAAGAAGGGTGAATATATGATACTTGTGAGATGGTAAGGCCTCATGTTAAACTCAAGTCACCAGCTGGGACTCTTGCAGTTAAAGGTAACTGACCCCAGAGCCTAACGTGCTGTGGTTGGTTTCTTTAAAATGCCTTATGGCACCAACATCCTCCTCGTTCCATTGATTGATGGTGGTATGAAGATTATATCTCAGTGCTGAACTCTTTTAAGGGATTGCAGGCCTGTATGATTAAGGAGAACATACACGCTGAAATATCTGTCTGCAAGGTCTTTTTTGTTTTTTTGAAGCCCGGTCATTCCACCGTCTCTCAGCTCTACTCAGCTACTCAAACTGCAGTTCCAGTTGGTATTTCCACGACATAATTGCAGTGTTGTGGACGTGAAAACACTAGTTCATCCACAACAGCTTGTTTGTAGCAACATCATCTTCAGCTCAGGTCTCCCAACCCCTAAACAAGGTCAAGGGTTCAGGTTTAGGGTGGGAAAGCTCCTGTGACCTATTAGAGTGTGTGCTCCAGAAGAAGCAAAAATGCTACGATGAGAGTGTTTTCACAGTGTTGGGGAGGTGCTTGGGTCAATGTGGCTCGGAGAAATATGTGTGTGAGCCAAACCAAAGGAACACTAGCAAAAACAGAACTGCCCATACTCCCTGTGGTCTTAACCCAGTACATTTTTCTCTGCCACTATAACACCTCTATCTTTAATTCGTTTTAATGCATCTAGGAATATCAATATTTTTTATGTTTTATTCCAACAGTAGACAAAAGGTAAATTATGCGCCAACAATCAGAATGACTTTATGAGCACTGTTACACCATTCGTGTCAAAGGGAAAAGGGCAGCGGTTGAGGGAGATGCGTGGGTGTACATTCTTTGTGCCAGTTACAACAGGAAAAGGAAAAGTCTAAAAAGCATTAAATAGAAGCTCAAAACGTTGCTGACCAAGAGCTAAGAGGAGGTCATCCCCTCACAACACTCACTCTCACTCACATAAGCCTTTAATCAGAAGATCCCCCTGACTTCAATCAAACGATGACATTCCTCAACGGCCTACTCATGACGAAACTCTCAGAGCATCTGACCTCCAGTCTGGCTGGCAACGGAGGATAACCTAGGAGAGGTCATCATCCGGGTTAGGGACTGACCCTGGACTCTCACTCCCCCGAGGAAGGCCACAATGCTGGCCTTCATCACAAACATCCCCTAGGCTCTGTGCGGGTTGATCATAATTCTTGCACTTCCAGAGTTTAGCGGGGCACACTCTGCCCTTGGGCCAGCAGCAGCAGCAGGACGGGCAAAAGCTCTGTTGGAGCAGTAGGTAACCCTGACTCAGACACGGGTCACGTCCCTCTGATCTCGGTAGGCACAGAGCTCGATGCAGGAAGCCTTTGATGAGAAACTGAGCCAAGCCTGGGGAGAAAGGCACAACAGCCCCAGCCAGTGAATAGCTTTATTATGATGACCCGACCTCAAAGGTCAAAGAGCAAAATGGGACACACTCCGATACTTCTTCAAATACCCTCCGATACGTAGGGGATACATTTCAAACTGAATTTTGGCCCATTTCAATACAGTCTTTAAAAAAGTATGGTTCATTTCCACAAGGGAAAGGATTTGAGAAGTGTCAATAGCAGCTGGTCTAATCAAACAATGAACTACTGTTCACACACCGCTGGGAACCGGTGAACTGCTAAGAAACTAAATTCTCACTTAAGTGGTAAAGAATACTTAGGGGACCTAATGGATCTGGGTGATTACTGAAATAGATGAACGAATGAAGTTACATAGAAGAAAAGAAATGCGCTAAGTTTAGTACTAATTAGCCCTAAACACTGGATCGCTGACTCTGATGATGTCATTTGTCAGTTGTGTAAGTTTTTTTGTAAGTAGATTTCGTCTTATGCCAAAGTATTGGACAAGTTGAACATTTGACCTGATGATGGCACATGATGAAAAGTAAGGGGATCCCCAAAGCTATTACAATTCATCCTTTGGCAAACATGAATATCTGTAAACCTGCTGATGGGGCTCCACCAAAGTTGTTATAGTTTATCATTCAGGAACCATGAATGTCTGAACAGGATTATGTGCCAAATGCATCCAGTAGATGTCAAGATATTTCACAGGATAAGGGAAAACTTAACATGATGATGGCGCTACTTAAAAAGTCAGGTGATCGCCAAAGCAATTCGGATTCATTCTCGAGGGACCTTGAAAATCCGTACCAAATATCTTGGCAATCCATCTAATATGGGAATAACGAAAGGTCAGTGTGATCAAACCTCCAACGGCAACCTCTAGAGCTGAAATATGAAGAATGTGAAAGTGCCAAAAACCCAAAACTGCAGTTCATCGAATGGCTACTTGAGGCTGGCTCCAACAGGGAGTCAATGTTAAAACTTTACAGCAGAAATATGTTTACAGCCTGGTACAAAAAAAACGTTTTGGTCTCATATTGAACTTGACCTCTCGACATGTGTGTGTGACATAATGTGACTTGCCGTGCGATTATTCGTACGCAGGGCATGTTGCTGGTCAATGTGCAGTTGTTGGATGATGGTCTGGTTGATCTCTGTATCCGCATCAGTTTCTAACAGGATATCATGAACTGTAACATCCTTGTTTCACTGAAACTAAAAAACCTTGAATAACTTTATTGTACAGTGTCATTCGACTCTTTTCTAACGTATTATATACAGATCTGACAGAACACTAGATGGCATTGCGGTTGTGCCTTGTACAATTTCTAATGACAAATAAATTGATTAATTGATTATTTCAACACGTTTCTGCTCCAGTTTTTTCGGCGGGTGAAATTCTAGTATTATTTTATTAAAATCTGGAGAGACTTCATTAGAATTCAACAATAATTTATTACACATGCATAACAAATGAATAGTGCAAAGTCTGTGGCGATTGGACTCCATCATGAAGTAGGATAATAGAGGGGTAGTGATGCTGAGGTCAGGTAAGGCACGATGCCCCTGGAGAATAGACACTGGTGGTGGTGGTGGTGAAGGGAGTTGCTGCAATCCGCTGATGGATGAGGAGCATGACTGTGATGCTGACTGGAGGTGACTGGGGTGGAGGAGGGTCACATCCGATATGAGCTGAAATGACAACTGAAAGCAGCAGAGAGGACAACACTTTTTAAAGTTTTGACAGCAACGATGTGATTGGCTTAAGGAAACCGTTCAGAATCTGGTTGGTTAACTGAAAGTGAACCAACTGCTGACAGAGTAAACACAGGGAGAGAGAGACTGAGTAAAAAGGAGTGTAAAGATAGTCTTCCCGACTGAATTTCCGCTTAAGCTTCATTTATATAATGTTTCGGCCTTAATTAGCAGGTATTGTGTCTGCGCTCACCATACCTGGCTTGACAGCTTAGCTTGTTGTACTAAAGGACACTGAGGAGTCGGCTGTTCATTTTTCCCGGAAGGTCCGTTACAAACAAGCCAGTTTCTCTTTAGCCAAAATTAGTAACCAAATCAATATGTTAGCATGAATTACGGATGCACCTTGCTAACCAAGCTAGCGCCAGCGTTAGCTGATAACTTTAGCGTTCGTTATGCTAACGGACCTGCCTCCACTAAGGCCACGTCCACACTACTCCGTTTCCATTTGAAAACACATGTTTTGCTACATTTACACTGAGCGTCCACACTACGCCGGCGTTTTCGAGCAATGAAAACGGAGGAGTTTGAAAACGCTCCCGAAGACGGATACGTTTGAAAACACCGGGGTTGCGTATTCGTGTGGACGGTCGAAAACGGATACGTTTGGAAACGATGACGCCCACACCCACGTTCGCTACTTGATTGGTTCTTAGCAGTCATGACGTCGCCTTCCCTGATTCGTCACACTCCTATCACGTGACCGTTACCCGGAAATCACAAACAACAACATTGATTTCCGATCGACTACCATGTTAATTCAACATGGAGAACTGATTACAGGTGTTACTGACCTTGTTGTCTTTACTAGCAGCTGTTGTTCAGTCTGCATTATTACGGAGGAAGCAGCTGTTATTGGAGCGATCAGCGAGCGGCGTGTCCAGCGGCGTTATCAGCCCTACAGAGCGGCCGTCTGAAGTCACGTTAGCGGCTTTAGGGAGGGTGATGGACACTTTCCTGTCCTTATTAATGATTATTTTGTTCTAAGTTCTAAGATCTTAAGTATCAAACACGACCTTTCATTATTAAAGACTACTTTATTACTCTGTCATATTTTTTTTAACTAAGCAACCAATCTACTTCCTGTTTACATCAGCACCCACCCGCATGCATGAATAGTCACGTGATATTCGTTTTCAGGTGTTTTAGTCTGGACGGAGATCATATCGAAAACGATGCTGAAACGCCGTGTGGACGGAGATAGTTTTACTTTTAAAACTGTTTTAAAACAAAAACGGAGGAGTGTGGACATGGCCTAAGGCTCGCTATTTCCCAACTCCACCCTCTTGTCTAAATACGATCACTCCTGGTTGCCAGAAAACAAAGTGGCGACAGCCAGAGCCACCCACTTTGAGCTTCACTTTGGCTCTTCAGAAACCTACAGGTGAAGTCACTGCGACTACGTCCATATTTTATACAGTCAATGGGTCCAACCAACATTGCCGTCCTAGAGTCATGCAGCTAGTGTAGCTAAAGTGAGACAAATAAGATACATACAGCAGTAAGTAGTAAGGAGGCACTATTTCATGATACTGTAATACAAAGGTATTTTCAAGAACATTACTTTATTGCAGGATTGTAAACTTTAAAGCAATTTTTCCCCAGAAAAGTAATTGCTGTGTCATTGTTGCAAGTCAATAACCTTTTTAGCACTATGCAGATTGTATGGTGCTGTGGGAACATGAATATCCTACTACTTACACTCTAAAGCTATGAGCACATTACTGTATATGTATATGAGTTTTAAAGCTTTGTAGCTTGCATTTGTTCCATTGTGGGTCAGCTGAGGATAGCAGTCTTTCATCCACTGCCCCCCCCTGCCCCTCTGATGCGTGTTGTTTTGTCTGGGATACGAGGTGCGGGGTGCGAATGTCACCAACAACAGCTGACTTCGTCAGAATGCCCGATACTTAACGGGCAGCAGCCCTGCAGTGAGATGTTTGCCAACAGCTGAGCCAGTAGAAAGGGATTCCTCCGATAGAGATGCTTCCCTTCCCCCGCCTCTCGACATTTCTGAGATCTTGGTTAACAATAAGTAATGCATGATTGTGCAGCTTTAAATGGGAAGTGCATTCAAAGGAACATATTCATTCTAATCTTGAAGTAGTGCTGACTAGGTCGGAATATGATCACAAATAATTCAAGATAAGACTGGGTGACTGAAGGTTTTTACTACTGATATTTTTTTATCCATGTAATGATTTTGTGTAAAATTCTTTGAAGCTGCGCTTATCAATATTTTCTGTGTAATGTGAAAACGAAGCACAAGAGAATTATCAACCAGCTCTGCAGCCCTATAGAGTTTTCTGTTGTTTTTTTTAGCTAAGTGTCGTCAAGCAGCGTTTATTGTGTGAGACAGCTCTAAATAATCGACTCTACGCTACTTGCTAGCACCAAATGGCAGACAGACAAAATGAGCAACTAGTAACGTACAGTAGTGGGGCATTTCTGCCCAGTCGCCAGGAAATAATGTCGGCACTGTGCGTTTCTGCAGACCACGGATGTGTTGTATGTGGACATTTTTGCATTCGGAGCACCCCGCACAGCAAGTGACGTCGCCTATGAAGCGCCATTGAAAGTTACGCTGTAAAATAACAATTATAACAAGTGGGTGGGAAGGGAAGTGGATGGGTCTAACAAACACGGGACTCTCACCCAGGGGACCTCTTTCCTTCGTGAAACCAAATGTAAATGTTGACTTTACACTCGCTATGCCACCTTGTTAACGTTACATATAAGTCAGATATGGATGGGTGTTATTTATTTACATTATTTACGGTTGTAATATTGTTTGTTATTATTCTAACACAAACCATGACCTTAACCAAGTAGTTCTGCTTTTCTTCAAGCGTGATACGAAGCTGCTATAAAACTAAAATCTATGAAACACATTTTCGGTACAGAAACCTAGACTTTCAATGCATTCCATAGATCGCAGAAACAAACAATTTCAACATTTCTTCCTGGTGGTTTGGTTTAGCATTTAGCAGCTAAAGAGACGTGTTTTTCTCAGAAGTTGGTGGAGACCAAAAACCTGCAAATATTGGATCTCTAGTCATCAAGTTGCTAGAAACACGATTCCAAATGAGTGTTCTGTGTCTGCTAGCTGTATGCACAGGCACTTATTTGCTAACTTTATAACAATACCATATTTATAAGGCCATAGCATGCTGCTAGAAGCTTGTTGCAAAAACACAGAGAAGCTTGGATTACAACACAGAGAGGGAGACACCTTATTGCTCAGGTAGACATTAGCAAATACTTGTTTGCTGCCATAATAATGCTGTATTTCCTGTGTACAGAACCTTTAAAGTGTAAACATAGTCATGGAAACAGGGTGATTACATATGGATACACTGTACCGTATGTCTGTGCCCTGTTTAAAGTATGAAGCTGAGTGCATCAGAGCACACCATCTCTCCTCATCCGTGTGCTTTGTCTAATCATCCATTTCTGCCTCACTAACCTCTTGTTCTCCTCTCTGCTGAGACCCTAACCCTGGGGCTATTTTTCTCCCATCCTCTCTCTAAGAGAATAAGGAATTCCAGTGGCAAACGCAATCAGCGGGCTCCTCTTCTAACCAGTCCCCAGCTGCATTTGCTGTCAAATTAAAAGTGGTTTGTTCTCTTTCTTTTAGCGCTCTAGCATCCTTTCTTATACCCATATCCCCTTCCCTTATCTCTAGTCTCTCTCCTGCTACTAGCTTTGCTCTGTTCAACTTGACAGTAGCTCTCTCTTGATTTTTCCTCTCCTTTCGCCTTTCCTTCGCCACCTCTTCTCCTCTGTCCTCTTTCCTGTTTTATGTTGCTCTCAGACACATTTCTTCAGGGTCGGCCTGCCACTGTTCAACATGCCATCTAACTTTACAAACTGCTCTGTGTGCATTTTGTGCCTAAGGAGTGTTCTTTTTCACCTGGGTTTTCAAACTGGAGTTTTTCTTCTTCTTTTTGAATGAAGAATGAAGAATAAATCGCACAACTACCACATGTAGTGCATTATCTTTTTAATCGCAGAGCATCCAGAAAGATACGCAGATGTATGGAGAGGCGAGGCAGGGCTTCAAAGCATCACAAGTGTTGCTCCTCTATTATTGAAAACATATGCACGGCAGTTATCAAAGAGCAATCTAAAGACACCTGACTGTGGGACAAGAGAAAGGTGTGTGCAAAGACATTGGTTTAATTTGACACCCCGTCAATTATGCGGTTATATACAGCGTATGTTAAATCAACCGATGTTTAAGGTGTGACACTTACAGGAACAGTAAAATACAGCTCTGCAAACAGACAGTTTGAGGAATTATTTTCATCCAATAAAGCTGTTTGGATAAATCAGGTTAAATATGGAATTTATTTGCATTCTGTCTGAATGCTGTCGCCTCTCATGATGTTGCCCGCTCGACTCAATTCATATCCTCAGAACTCTGCAAGAACATTTCTGAGGACTACATTTCTGTAAAAAGGACAAGCTGTGATCTTACTGCGTTCGTGCTGGACTATTTACAGACTCCACAATGTGACTGCATGTGCCTGGCTTAGTTAAACCTTTCTTTTAGGTGTCTTTTGACTGTCTACCAAAGCAAATTTCTCAAAATGTCGAACATTTCCTTCCTAATAATAAAAATAATAACAATTTCTTACATTACATCAACTGATGCTTTTAAACTACAAAACTGTGACAATGTTAAAGGGGTCGCTTCTATTGATGAACTGAATTATTAGTTGAATTTAAAGCTCCTCCACAGAGCTACCTGCTCATCAGCAAACAACAGACACCTTTCCCATTTCCCTCAGGAGTTGGTAGAGACCAAAAACAGAGCTAAAAGAGAGAACATTCACCAGGCGGCTAAAACACGACTCCAAAGGAATGATAATGTTGCTGCTGGTCATGTTAATAATAACAAGTTTGCCATTTAAATGTAGTTATATATCAATGTTGTGTGTGCAACTTGTTGCCATTGCCCCCAAGTAGCCAGTTATTGCCAATTTAAAGATGTTTAATGACAATGACAATCCAACAACTGCCAGTTATTGATCACACATAAGCCACAATTACCTGTTACCGAGTATGAAGAAAAATAATTATACTTCTTATATATGGATTGGTTTGTGCTTCTTTTTTTAAATGTTAGATTTGCCTATTGTGTAGGCACCACGCATGTGCAGTATAAGGACCATGTTTTCAAATCAATGTTGTTTTCATTAATATCTGGTGATTGATTTCATTGAAATCTGGAGCTCAGAACCCATCTCCATCTTCATACATATGGCTACAGTGAGTATACTGGTGTTTGCCCTCACAGCTGTACTCGACAGTGCTCTGACAACATGCCACATGTGATTTCACACTGGCCCTACTTCCACGAGGCCTCCAGGGACCACGGAGCGTGCTATATCAAAGACGACACAACGCAGGGTTTTAAACAGAAAAAAAGGAGATAGTTTATTTGAAATGTACAAAAGCTATATACACACACACACTCACACAAACCCACACACACAGAGCATAGTACAAGTGAATGGTAGCATACACACAAACATTTGAAAGGCTACTTAGAAATTCAGCAAACATAATAAAACTGAGGAATCCTGTCCGAAACAGGATTACTTTATCAAAGTCTGTGTCCCTTCCTGGACTCTCTGCAGTTCATCCAGAGCCCAGGGGAAGGACGTATGTGGTGCAGTGAAGGGGGGTGGTATGAATGTGTTAATTAGGATCGGATCACTACTGAGAACACACAGAGGTACTTGTATATTCTTTTAGAGAATACTCTTCAGACACAGGGGGTCATATGCCCTGATAGACTAACACAGAGGCATATCCTTGTCCTGTTCAATCATTTACCCTTGTGAGATGGGACCACTGAGAGTTAATGCCTCTGATCCAGAGGGCAGAGAAGGAAGTCTGATTCTACAGTGCCATCCCCAAGAGCTCAGACCATGATCAAAAAGCACTTAATATCTGTGGATCATGATGTTGTACAACCACGTGTTCAAACTAGGGCTGTCAAATGCTTATTTTTGTGACTCACAATAAGTCCTAACTTCCTGGTTGAAGGGTATAAATTACGCATTGAATTTCATGAAAGGTCATTTCAAAATGTTTAATGAAAACAAAATTTGCTCAGAATCGCTCTCAGCCTTCATTTCAGAATCTATGTGTAATTGAAACTCAGCAATACAAAGACAGGTCATTGTAATGGCACTTCTTTGCCATTTCGTTATGCTGCAAGATTAAATTAAGTGCATAAATACATGTATTTTTGTATCAACTTCTACATGCATCTTTTCTTTATGGGTGCTGACTGTTCATTAACCTCAGCGCTTTAAGTACCTGCATGTATGGTGGTGAAGGGAAAAGCTTAATAAACTGTAGGTCTGTGATAATTCATAAATTACTATGCATGTCCTTCTGAGCCATGTGATACAGTTATGAACCATGTCACAAACAAATTCAGCTTTCTCATTCATTTTCATTGTGTCGGGTTACCACTGCAGACTCTTCACTCATCTCACATATCGTAACAAACTACAGCTCCGTCTTGTGAGAAGATTCCTTTGCAATCCACGTGGTTAGCACAAAGAACATTGTCAATCATTAATTCATTAAGAAATTCTTTCATTATCCATTGCAAATATATAGTAGGAGTCCATATGTTACTTTCCCTTTGACAGCCCTAGTTTAAACATTACAAGTCTATAGCATAACTTAAAGCAAGTACCATACAGTATAATCTATACACATACAAGTCTTCATGAGAAAATATTATCTACATGTCCATTTCCTGGTAACTCTGTTTTCATGTCGTACTCAGATGTTGATGTGAACTGCTTTCAGCGCACCACTTTGTAAAGGGCTATTACACCAGCAAATACTGAATGGCAATTGTTTGTAGATGCATTTATATACCCATATATTTGAGGGTAAAATGTATGGCTTTTTAACACATAATGATAGAAATGGTCCTAAAGCCTAGCTATACTTACTAATATTTATTTTCAAAGTAACATATAATCTCAAGCGAATATTACAAGACAAGCATATTACTATGGACAGTGAAGAGAAAAATGTCTGAAATAGCCAGTATTGCATTATTCAATCAGTGCTTTGTGTAGTCCATATATTCCTGATGTAGAAAGAGTTAAGACTGGATGGATGATGAGGTCTTTGATTGCTCTCAGCTTATCATGTTGAGGAACTTGCTTTCTTCAGCCAAGGCTGTGAGCATAGAGTTCATGTCACCGATGGCCATGTTGCCAATCCCTGCCGGTACAGACGCAAGGGTGACAGAGTTGCGGGGGGTGGTGAGACGTGAGGAACTCTGGGAGAGGCTCTGCAGGAGGCCAGGACTCAGGGTGCCCGACATTAGGCTGGAGTGGTCCCCATCATCTAGCATGGTGTCAAAGTCAATCTGGGCATGCTCCGTGCCACCGGATCCGTTAGTGGAAGAATCCACAGTACTGCTGGAGACGTGGTTGACTCCTGGTGAGGCCATGTTGGCTGCAGCAGTGGTGTTGCTAGCAGGAGCCTGACTAGCACTGGGGGACATGGGGGCATCAAAGCTGACTAAAGCTGGCTCAAACATATGAATCTGACCCGTGTAGAGCACAGCAGAGTTTGGATTTGCAGAGCTGCTGTTGTGGGCTGCTGAGCCACTGGGCCTCTTTGGGCTCGCCTCTGACGTGTCAGTACCACAACTGGGGTTCAAATCAGATGACTTGGGTATTCGGTTTGGTTGCATCATGCTAGACCCAGTCTGTTGTCTGGCAATAGACTTGGGCTCTATGGGAGGCCTGGGTTGTAACATTCCTCTGCCTCCATTATGGATATTGGGCTGCTGAGAGACAACACCGTAATTTTGCTGCTGATCCACTTGGTTCATATGACAATACCCATCAGCCTGTGTCCTTGCTTTGCAACTTTGCAGTTCTGGAACTGCCATATTGTTCCGGGTAGGTCTCACGCTAGTGCTCCCAGATATAGAATTTGGGATTGCCTCTTGGCCAAACCCTTGCTGAGGACTCATTTGCTCACTAAAGTTTGCACTGTTGCATTGCCTCTGTTGCTGCTGGTGGGAGACGTTCATCAGCCTCTGGCTGTTGTGGTTCGCATACCCCTGCATAGACATATTCTGACTCATAGGCACTACTTGCTGATTGCTACCCAGGACTTGACCTTGTCCCTGGAAGGATCCAAAATTATGCCTCTGCTGAACAACAGCTAGGTTCCCTCTCAGAGGATGCTGTTGTTGTTTGGAGAGCTTGTTTGTGGTATCCACAGTGCCTGAGCTCACCTCGTTCCATTGCACCGGCATGTTAGTCTTGTTCATATTGCCCGGTGGTGATGAGAAGGACTGATGGGAGCCACCGGGACTCATCTGGCAGGATTGCATGTCCTGACCAGACTGAGTCATGGTGGCATCCGCCATGGCCATCCTCCTCTGAGCATAAAATGATGCTGGTGGGGCCATGCCTGTCTGATAGCCCTTAGTCTGATTGTTGGAATGGTAATCCACTTGCCCCAAGTTGTGACCTGAAGGGCCAGAATTCTGGGACCTAAGGTATTGCACCACATCATCTGGAAGCACCATGTCATCCTCTCCACCCTGCTCCCCTCCAATCATCATACCATCCACTGCCATGTTTTCCATGGCTACATTCTCAGAAATGCTGGGTGGTCTGGGGGCAAATGGGTAGCGCTGCAGGCTGCCATCAGAGCGAGTGTAGCCCTGCATAGCCAGTGCCTGGTGGTGCTCAGCTGACAGACCATTCATGGGGTTCATGCTGTTCATGCTGTTATAGCGCTGAACCCTTGGAAAGGACAGAGGGTCCAGAGTGGGACGACGCACTGGATCACTGGCACGACGTGGAAGGTTGGTGGGTACCTCATGGGGCATCATGCTCCGCGTGCCATATCCTATATCACTGCATCGCCGTGGCACAGTTCCAGGGTGTGGCTGATGGAATGAGTGCGACATGCCTTCCTGGGAGTCACTGTAGAGTGCCATGCGTGTCCTTAGGCTCATTCGATCTATATTTGGGAGAGGAGTAGGTGGAGCTCCACCAATGGCAGCAGCATACTTTGCCTTAAGTCGATAATGCTGAGCTGGTGTCAGACTAAGGACGCTGGGGAGACCTCCTCCGCCTCCTCCACTGACACCACCACCTCCACAGTGGCTAGCCTCGCTGGAGCGGCGAGACAGATCAGTGGAGATCGGGTCATAGGAGTCAGCCGAACTGATATTGTTGTGGCGGTTAGCACTAAACTGGGACGCCTCACTGGAGCGGCGGCTGGAGTAGCAGGGTGAAATGCCGGAGGAGCGCCGACTCATGGTGTAAGCTGAGCTGATGGTGCTGGTGGTGCTGTCCCGGCGCTCATTCAGCTGGTTCAGCAGTGTTATTTCAGATGAAGACAGGTCACCCATGCGTTGGCCAGGGTACGAACCGCTTAAGTTACTGATCATGTTGGAGCTCTCCAGCAGGGAACCTGGCAGATACAAAGGACATTATTACATAATGACACCAACTCATTTACAATTGTTCAAATTATTTACAGTTAAAGACTAAGCATTTATGTATATGGCTATTGGACTCACTCTACATGTAGACAGCCATCTTGCACCCTCATCACCCTCACTGTCAAGGACTTAAAACACTAAACAGATTTCCTCAACCCACACTTACCGACTGCAGGTATGGGAGGCAGCTTCATGCTGTTGCGTTGGCCCTGCGGTGGCTGTGGTGCAGAGTTGACCCAGGGGCAGGAGTCCCTCACTGTCTTCAGCCTTTCCTTCTTGATGTTCTCCAGCTTGATGGTGACCGCGCCACCATGACTCACAGCTTTCCTCAACTGAAGCCCCATCCCAGCCTGCTGTCCGCCAGCGGTAACAGTGGAGTCAACCATGGGGCAATCGTCCTGTGCGCTGAGGTCCCCGAAGCTGCCCCCGCTGTGCAAGGCCATCTCTACTCCACTGTCGTTGTTGTTGGCGCTGCTGAGAGGCGACGGCTCACTGCTACATGACGAGTGGCCACCAGGACTGGACTGATACGTCTGGTTGAGGACAGCAGGGAGGAATTTGATGTAAGTGGAATGAATCAAACTATAGGATCTTTATTTGAAATGACAGAGCTACACTGTAAACTAGTAAAAAATAAATGAAATTGAAAAATAAAAAAGGGAAATAATAAAAGCTATAGTGACATGCCAAGTTCAGAGAACTCCATTATGTATTCTTCAATATTAAACAATCACCACATATAAGAAATTCTGATTGTAATGGTGTCTCAATAACTAATGTGGGTCTATAGCTCCATATCTCATTAATCATACATGAATTTGATTTATTTACAACAAGAAAACAAGTGGATAATAGATGAGTTCTGTGAGCCACAATCCAGCAGTGATAGTAATTCAAACTGGACGAAAATGAACTAAAGTCTTGATCACAGCTTGATGCTGGCACTATTTGTTCAACACACATGCTAAAACAGTCCCAGCCTCTGCATATTAATGTGACAACGACTTTTATCATCGGCCGACCACAGATGCTACTGCCAGAAATCTTGTGGACAGAGAAATATAGTCTTATGTCTCCATACATGCATATATGGGCATCCCATATACAAACGCACATGTTTTACATTTGTGAAAATGAATAATCATGCAAAAAGAACATTTTACATCATGTCAGAATGCACCGATGTAGCACGAAACATTCACACATCTTCCCATGCTGAGTTGCGACCAGTCAGAGACAGTTGAAGTGCTCACCTCAGTGATGTCTGTCCATTAGAAAGGTTAACTTGAGAGAAGCAAGTTCAAGCAACAACCAGAGAGGTGAGTTAGGAAGGATGCAGGCAGTACCAGCAGTTAAACGTTTAACCTCAGAGCAATGTTAGTAGTTGGAAGTGAAAAACAGGAAAATAATTGTGTCCTAAACATACAAAGGCATGCAATTATATGCACCTGTTATATTAACAGGTGACACTGTTCTTTTGGTGTGCACAAAGTGGTACATCTCCTCCACAATGCATTCAAGTTTAAATAAAAACAATACATTTCCCGCACACAAATATTTTATGAACTCAAGAAGAGATTTGTGTGGGATGGCTTTCTTTAAATGTATGTGATCGGGACCCACCATAGAGTTCTCGGTCTTGATAGACTTGACTTGTAGGCAGTCTTCCACTCCTCTAGAGGTGCTGTTGGCCTCAATCTTGCCGTCCGCGACTCTTGCACCGATCTTGGAATTGGCTTCGTTCTCCCCGTTGCCTTTGGGAGGCTGCGGTCTTGGAGGTACGTCGTTTCGTTGTTTCTTGGTGACGTGGGCATCGGGTCCGTGGACTGTCTTAACATGCTTCCTGAGAGAGCTGGGGTCCGTGTAGCGCTTGGTACAGCCCGCAATCTTACACACATATGGTTTCTGCCGAAAGGGATTTAAAGATCATTTGGTCTGTTACAGCATACATATGTTCTCCTTAGAGCATAATATTTATGTTTGGTTTCATGATGTGCACCCCAGAGTTTTGCGTAATTCCCACTACACTAAGCTCTAAGCAGACTGTGGGTGAAATGCATGAAATCCCACTGAATAAGTCAGCTGATCGATGCGTGTGCTTGAACAAACCTCATTAGAGTGTGTGCGGTTCTGGTGCTTGGCCCGGTCTGAGGCGTTGGAGAAGGCCTTGTTGCAGCCTTCGTGTTCACACACATAGGGCTTCTCCCCTGTGTGAGACCTGAGGTGGGTCTTGAGGTTTTCCAGGCGGGAGTAAGCTTTGGCGCAGCCTTCAAACTGCAGAGAGATGGAGATAGACGGACAGACAGTGAGACGGGAATGCATGAGTGCTTTGTCTGCAGCTGGCAGGAGAAAAACAAAAGAAATACACACAAAAAAAAAGCTCGGTGTGTTTCAAGTGTTTAAATGTAATCTACTCTTGGACTCGCGCCCGCCTACTGTGGTATGCCACACAAAAGCAAAGCAGTGCTACAGTTTGGTAAAAAGGGCTATTATGCGAAATATCTAAACTGAGTGTGAAGTGCGGTAGAGCTCTTTGGCTGGTGTGCTTTGTTGAGACAAAGAGAAGTCTGTGTTTAGCCTTTGTGTTCACTTGTGCCGTACAAGCTATCATTTGGTATTTCTTCTGAGCAGTCATTGTGAACATAATTGGCTTTGAAATTAAAAGAGAATCAAACTAGACTAGCGCAGAAATCGGATATAAAAGTCAGAAGATTCTCCATTAAAGACGAGACTAAAGGGGAGTTAGAGTGTTGTGAGAAGATGCACGTGGGATTTGTGCAGAGAATACACAGCCTGGTCTTAATAAGAACCCACGGCCCCCTGCTTGTCTGCAGATTTTAATTACACGCCCACGCTGTCAATCAGCTTTCTTCACTCTCTCCTTCACAAGTCATCTGTTTTAATGCATTCACAAGAGCAAGCTTTGAAGCCGAGCAAACATGCCCTCAATTTGATCTTCACACAGCAAATGAAGGCTTCAATAAAACCCTCGTGATTTGGAAAATATCACGGATTCTAAGCACAAAGAAAATCACAAGAACATGTTCTTTGGGCAAAGGCAAGGGTTAAAGCATAGAGACTGTGGGGCTGCTAGTTCCAGTGGTTGGCCAACCAGCTAACCAGACAGTTAACCCTGAAGTGCATGGGTGTCTTTTCAAACAATCCTGCATACCCCAGGTCTTTAATGACCCAGCATTTATAAAGCACTTATAAAAAGCCATATATTAAAATCCTATCACCGGACATTTTTAAAAATGATATCAACAATAACAAGCACGCATGAATCTATTTTTGTAAGACAATAAAGATAGTTATAATAAAGTCTATTGTTGCTCTGGAGAAGCTTTTTTAAGTCTCACAAAATAACCCTAATGATGTCATTGTGATGTCATCAGGGTATGTCGGCTTTTGCTCAAAGACAAAAGCCTGCGTTATAAATTGGGGGCGTGGGAAGTTTAGGTAGGGAGGTTCTATCAAAAGATACAATTGGTTGCATTATGGGAAATGTAGGATCCAGTGCTTTTGACTAAAAGTCAGGATATTTCGGCCTCAGCTGCTTTGATTTTGACGATTCCTTTTTGAAATCGGTCTCTGGCATGTCCCCCAATTTCAACGAAAAGTTAACACTAAATTACTGGAGTTCGCTTTTAAATGCAGCAGCCAATCAGCCAATCAGTGAGTCAGTGAGTCAGATGAACAGTAAGTTCAGCAGCTAGTTGCTAACATATCACCACAGCGTTTTGCAGGGGTACGAGGTACTTACTGTGCATTTATGCGGCTTCTCCCCTGTGTGACGCCTCATGTGGACCACCAGCATGTACTGAGCCTTGAAGGGCTTCTGCTCCCGTGAACACTCCTCCCAGCGGCAAACAAACTCCTTCTTCTCACCGTGGATGTGGTCATTGTTGATGTGCTGGGGAGACAATTTGAATTCAAGTAAATCTCCACACCGTAGCATCACATACGCCTGCGATACAGATGTTGAGATAAATTGTCAAAATGGTGACAGGACACCAAGTGTTTGTGAGCACGTGTGTGTGTGTTAATTAAAACGAGACGGCAAATTCTTGTCTTTTTCCCTCCGGAAGAGTCTCGCTCTTTCACGTGTCCATGCATTTGTGCATCCTCACACACGCACACACACACACACACACACACACACACACACACACACACACACACACACACACACACACACACACATTGTGGGTGACGATGCCATCCATTATGGCTGACAGTTATTATGCATTTGTCAACAGGAAACAAAAACTATAAAAGCTTGTTTTGTTTTTTCAGGCTCTGTGTGTGAGGAACTTCCTCAGATCCCAGTAAAAGGGATCAGGAAGAGGGTAACCGACTTGTTTTTATCTTCCATTCCCCTTACTTTTAATGGATCAGGAAGAGGGTAACCGACTTGTTTTTATCTTCCATTCCCCTTACTTTTAATGGATCAGGAAGTCAGTGAGGGACACACAAAGTTTCCTGTGCGATGCTTACATTTAAAACTTTTGTATTAGCTTGTGAAGTGATTTCAGACAAATTACATTGCAAAGCTAAATGTGAAATCTCAGGGAATTCTCTTTTAAATGAATAATTTATACTGATGGAGAAGGAGGCCGTCAGTTACTCCTTCTACAATGTGTACAATGCGCCAGCGTACCTTCACAGTTATCTTAATTATGCCCTCTGACACAACAGGTTTTTATCAAAGACTTACATTGCAGACAAACCACTGTTATACACACACACGGTTCTGAACAGACACACTTAAAAAAACCCTCATCCCGTGCACCACACGCAAATATCCACACACCCAGAGGAACCTCTTCATTTCCTGAGGACATCCAGGCCCACAACGCTCCACTTATGTGGCCACTTCTCCACCAGAGCAAAAGCTCAGTGGTTGTCGATTCTGCTGAGATCTATTTTGGGTGAAGGATGAGGAATGGAAACGAGCAGAGGCCTCTATTTTCAGGTTACACACTGCTGTGAATCCATCATTCGGGGGCTCTTGACACAGCATCGCTTTGGTTAAGCAGAAGCCAGAGAAACCCCGTAGGTGTGTGTGGTTGTTTTTCCCTTTCTGATATTAACCTTGTGTGAAACCCTGGGTGTGCTTAGGGAGATGCTGTCAGGAGTTCTTTTGCAGAAAAAATGGCTATTCAAACCTAGATTTCTATTTTTTTAAAAAGTTGATAGAAAGCAGAGGCCTTTAAAAAACAACAACATTGTCCTGTGAGGATTTAAAAATGTGTTGGCCTCACATTGTCCAAGATCAAACCAGCGATCCTCTGCTGGCCTACTCACTAATCCTGGCAAGCTCTCACAGAGTTGGCTTGGGAGCTGAGGTTTGGGCAAAGGTTCTTAAAGGTAACTCTGGTCCTGACTTGCAGCAGCCCATGGCAACCCGTTCCCCACCACTTCCCATCCGTCTGCGGACCTGACACATGCCCACCGCTCTGACGTGACTGGAAAAGAGGGGGAGCGTGAGGTTCCGTAACTCCAGAGCTTCTGGCATGACGATGGATTTACGGCCGGCCCTCTGGGCTTCAGGGGTGGAGGGGGGGGGTTGGAGGTGTTGGTAAGAGGAAGAGGTTAGGGGTTAGGGGTCGTGGGGCTGAGGGGTTGGCGGGTGGGACGTGGGGGCACAGCTGCAGGGCTCGGGCTTGAATGTGGCGAGAGCCGGCAGGCTCATTAACGTTGCGCGTGTCAACCCAACAGGAAAGGATCAGTTACTGGTCAGCTTTCTGACCGGGCTCAATCGGCATGGATCTAATGAGGAGCAGGAGACTTGTTTGAACTTTTCCCTTTTTTACACAAACAAAACGCGGTGTTTCTGATGGCACAGCTTGGAATTTACTTTCACTACGGAAACGAATAATGTCGATGACGGCACCAAGAATAGCACGATGAGACATCGGACAGTTTTCAGAGCAGACTTCTCGTTGTTATGTTCAAAGAGCTGTATGGGCTGCAATAAAACCACTCAAACCACTCACATGAACAAGCTGGTCCTGGGTGTCATACTCCTTGGTGCAGCCCTCCCAGTGGCAGTTGGTCTCGTATATGGCCTCGGGCTCCTGTTTGCACTCGTCTTTATCCAGATCCTCGCTCAGGTCCAAGATGCCCCCACAGTGGTCCTGGAGAAAGCGGACAGCACGTTGTCAGAACAGACAGCACAGATGTGTGCATCCAGAAACGTGTATAAATGACTAAAATAAAAAGATACAGACACAGACTGCAGCTTTCACCTGAAACTGCGGTCAAGATGTTGCAGAAGCATTCCGTACTGTGTTGCATCTCTCTTATGTTATCTGGTACTTAATCCTAATGAGTTGTTGCCTGATCTCAATGCGTGATAACACCTTCAGTCATTGATTAAAGCTGCGTTCTTATTCCCTACCTATAATCAATAAGAGCCAAATTGCAGTTAAAGAGGCGACTATTTTTCCACTGTAAAGGGCTGAAGCTGTGATAAAGATAGTTCAAAGAAAATCTATGCGTATCAAGGTCATGAAGTAGACTCTCCAGGAAAAGGAAATCAATGGTTTGGAATGTGCAACCTGGAAAAGTTATACTTCAGATGCATTTGCTTTTTGTTTCCCACTATTGTTTGATTGTCCTACCTGAGAGGATGGTGAGATGGGCAGTGGACCCTCTGCCTCCGTCTTAACCTTCGACCTCTTGGTGGTCAATGGGTTGACTGTGCTACTCACTGCTGGGTCTCCACTGGCATTCTGAAGGACAGGGTTGAAGAGGCACAAGTTTAGTTTTTTCCACTGTATTTTGAAGCAGGACAGGAGGTTTTCAATCATCTTCCTTTTGTCATTCATGCTTGTAAATGAAAGGAAACCAAAAACAACCAATTACTTTTCGCAACAACATCAGTCATTCGTAATCTATAAGTGAAACATTCCATTAAATCAACAGACTCCACACAGGCAGATGGGAATCAGATAACAGAATCAAGGAGATACCACGCACATTTCTTTTTGGCTCGCTAGTCCACTGCAAAGAGATGTGTGGAGTCCCTGTTGCGTCAGCCACAGGGGCCCATAAGTCAGACTGGGACCCGCCGTCGAGACTAAACAGTTTAGACTGCTTTATGATCGCCAAAGCCACAAGGAAATATGAAAGAAGAGGAGTTATTGCCCTCGGTACAGAGGGGGAAGGCGGCAGGGTCGGGGATTGTGGGTGTGTGTGTGTGTGTGTGTGTGTGTGTGTGTGTGGGGGGCTTTCATTCTAAGACGACAACACACAAGGCCTGTTAAAGCTCTAATGGAGACGAAAAGAAAGGAAAGATATCAAACGTAAAGCAGCTGATAAATGATTGTGTGTGTGTGTGTATATTAAGGTTCATTGGAGGGGTCCAATACAAGAGGGGGGGGGGGTCTCCTAATCCCACCCAGACGCTGCAGTGCAGTTCGGCATTTCTGGGGGCCTCCATGATTCATTCAGTTGGCTGAAAACCAAGAGGGAAATATGGTTCTGATCACTGCTGAAACGGAGCCGAATGTGTGTTTGTGCATGTGTGGGAATCGGGGGGTGTCTTGTTTGTGTGTGTGTGTGTGTGTGTGTGTGTGAGAGTAAGTAACAAGGTGCAACCATACACTCTCAGATACTCTCAGTGTGCGTAAGTAGACAGCGTGCTGACACAGAGCTGGAGGCAGTTGATAGCACTGTGAGGCGCAGTGATTCACTGAGTGCGAAGTTTACATTACGTTACGCTGTGGTGTATACAGAGCGCGGATAAAGAGAACGGGGAGACAGTAGGAAGTAAGACAGATGGCACTGGGAGGGAGCCTCATGCATATTTCGGACTTGAGACAATTTACAAAAAATACTTCATTCATGACTACTTTCTGCATATAATACAGTGCAAGCCTTCATCCTCAGTTCTGAATAAGTCATAGGACAATTGGTCAAATGAAACCACGGCATGCTTGATTCCAGTATTAGTCAGTTCAATATATCTGTTGGAGAGAAGTATCTATGTTGGCTCTGTGAGCTTGTGATGGGCATTTTTAAATAAAGACATTTTTTTTTTTTTTGTCCTCGTAGTTCAACAGTCATGTTTATTTTTCAATGTTGCGTCTCATTGTTTTCCATCCCAAACTTAGCCCAGATTGTCAAAACTACTGAATCGCTATCCACATCTCTTTAAATAGGTTTGATGAGTTCATCTTATTGACGGAGTGGTACCGATACAATACCAGTATTATACGGATACAAGAATGCTGGATCAGGTATTGACGAGTACTTGAGTCTGTGCACCGATCCGATATCATGTTACCATGTCCTTTATCAGCTCATTTACGCTACACAGGAACAACAACAACACGCTTCACTCGCTCCCCGATCTGTTTATCCTGCCCGATCGCTACTGCACAGGTGCAGCTCTCAACAAAGATGAGAGAGAAGCGCGATGGATCACTCCTTAGCTACTTTCATCATCGATTGTGCATGCAGCATTCATTTTTTTGAGTCATCTCACTCCTTCCCCATATCTGTTGAGTGTTGCACATGTGCGGTACCGTACAGACACGCTAGCAAAATGTCAGCAATTTGACAATATTTAACACTGGATCATCCCACCAATAAAACACACAGGTCGGTACTCGGTATCGGAATAATGGGATCTAAGGTAAGAAAGGTTGAAAGAGAAAGTATATACTATACCCTTGAATCTGTGCACTATTTGTATACAGGCGTCACATTGAAAGGTACAAATGCTTCCATTCCTACCTGGTTTGCTTCAGAGTTGGAGCTGTTGTGGGAGGTGGTCATCGGTGAAGCAGTCAGGGGGTGTTGGCGAGCAGAGAAACAGGACAGTGATGGTTGAATGAGAGGAGGTGTGTGGCCGAAGGCGTTGAGACTCCTCTGCTGGGACAGCAGCTGCTGGTATGCCACAGGGTTGATGGGATGAGGGAAGCTGAACGAGGGACTGAGCAAGAGAACAAGAGAAAAGAAGTTATCCTATGGTGAATGGAAAGGATAACTTTGTCTAGTGGCTAATAGGCTAAGATTTGAAAGAATTCCAACTGACCCACCATGTGCTCGGCTACTGGCATGCTGATTGGATGCAAATAGGATGCTTGTAGCATGTAGTATCAGCTTGCAGTGTCCTACTAGCGTAATAGCTTGTATGCTAATAGTTCAAAGATAAGGCTGGCCTTATCTTTGAACTATTCCCCCTAAAAGACTTCTCAGTACTTTCTGACTCTCCTTCCTTGTCTGTGGCCCAAATCCATTTGTTTTTACTGAACAGGAAAATATGAAGCAATTTCCCCAAACAGCTGGACACTGTAGTTTGTATTAAACCCAAACAGGAGTAAATAGCTCATTTGTTGGCCAACGTCTGGCCATCGAGTCAGCGTGTAAGGGTCTGCCAATCTGGTCCCGTTGGTTAATGATAACTTTCTCAATTCAGAGGAACTCGTATTTCATTCAGCCATTGTTAAAAAACAAGCCAACAAAACTTGCTAGAGCGTTAGCTAACATACAGAGAAGAAGAGAATTATTCTCCCTCCACTTACTCTCCACCCACAGAAACACATCATCATGTCTACTAACAAGCGTGCCTGTCCCCTTAAGGGGTTTGGCTTTACTGGATACAGTAGGATACAAATAGGGTAGTACTTCAAAACGCATAACTTGTTAAAGTACTTCTAGTTATTGTCAGTGTTAAGTCTGCATCAATGGATTCCAGTACATAAAGTTATATATAAGATATCTAAAATATTAGTTTAATTGAATACTATAAACTAGTAATAAAAAGCAGTTTTTCCGCGATCTATGATGAAAAGTGTATATTCCTGTAAATGTGCATGTTTGAGATGCATGCACGTGTCTGATTACCTGATCCCTCCGACTGAAAGGTGCCCATAGGAGCTGCTGGCGGCCGAGCTGGAGCGGGAGTTGTTGATGTAGGCCACCAGGGAGTTGGGTGAGGTGCGGATCATGGTCTGCAGGTCAATGCTGGCATCTGACAGCGGGGAGATGGACAGCGCCCTCTTCCTGCTCAGTCGGTGTGTCAGCCGGGGGCTGGAGAAACGTGAAACTGGAGACACAACAGAGACAATGTCAGCCATCTCGGCATTGCTTCCTCGACGGACGACTTCAAAAATAAATCGACCGCTTGCTGACGAATGACTGCATGATGTCTAACATGCAGACAGGGCTCACAGTCACCAGATTGGAGGACAAACGTGTTAATTCCTCGTACTTCCACTAAACCTCTGCCTGGCCTCAATAGAGACCAGCAGTTACCCTGGACCATGTTAGACGAAACATTCAGCCCCAAGCATTCTAGTAGAGGTCACAGCCATGCTAAGCCACACTCTATCTCCTGCATCTCTCTCTCACACACACACACACACACACACACACACACACACACACACACACACACACACACACACACACACACACACACACACACACACACACACACACAGCTCCCCTATTTAACATTCACGTCCTCTTATGCATAATGAATCGCCCCCAATCATTCTCAGTAATTGCCGTGATAGCAATCTCTTTCAAACCGCTGTACTTGGGCAAGTTAAATGGAGGCAATTTAAACAAATTGATCTCAGAATACCATTAAAAAAAAAGAACAAGGCTGACTCACAAAGGTAGCATTCATGGCCTTCCGCTAGACCTGGCTGGTGCACTATTTTCTTATTCTCATAGAAAAAGAGCACAAGAAAATGACGGGGGGAGACTACTTTCCCATGAACTTGAAGAGAAGGCTATTTGTTTTTCCATTCATACTGATAGTCCATCATGCATGTATATTTATTTCTTTTGCATTTCTGGGGAATACGTCTGTCCCAGTCCCACGGACACAGAGACAGATCACTTGCTTTGGGACCAACAGGTGCTGCTTTAAAAGGGTGGGGGGGGGGGGGAGAGCAGGACCGGCATGTGTGTCTTTGTGCGCACGTGTAATTAGGTCTTACAGCAGACATCATCAGAGGCGCGAGAGGCAGGAAACTCATAATAGGCCCATCACAACTCACCTACGCACACATTTGCTGCACGTCAGCTTTGCCGCTGTCAATGTGTAGCCCACACCCCGGCTCTCTTAGCTGGTGGAACTCACAAACCCTCAAGCAAAATGAGTCCAGGCACCGCCATAATCACCGCGCCAGACCTACAGCCATAAACCAGGATCTTACTTCCAAAACTATTATGTTTGGAGGTGGCGAGTCGTAAAGCAGAGGCATATGCACTTAGTTAAAAAGGCCCCCGGGACGACAGACGACAGTAGTTTGGGGCCTGAAAAAAAGACTGGTGGAGATGATAGAGACGCGTATGAAAGAGTTGGCAAAAACAACAAACGTTCCTCAGGAATGTGCCTCTTTAGGGCTAATAAATAAATATGTCATCTTTGGTTAGCTACATACAGGAGTAAAGGATGGAGGGAGATAGGAGGGGAGGAACAGAAAACACTTAAGTGCGGAGAGGCAGGCCATTCTCCACTCGGACCGTCATGAATGAGGAGTTCATTCTGATAAGCTATGCATTGCGTACGGGTCGTGCAGCAGCAAGGATTTGCTATTTTTGCAGTGAGGCGAGCTTGCTACAGATTTAATGGGAGATACGTGTATTAATATTTCCCCTTTATAAAGCAGGAAACAGGCCTCACCGCCTGGTAGCCTGGCGCCTGCCTCACGCTTCTGGGCACTGTGCCCAAAACACCGCCCTCCGCCTCCGCCTCCAAAACCACCCCCTCAATCTATAAATCCACCTCAGCTCGGAAGAATTCTCAACGCCTATATGCCTATAATGTCCGTCCTTCTAAACCTCAGGTGCGAACAAGCTAGTTTTGTTTTTGCTCAGCGTTGTTGTTACTGGTCTAAACCTACTTTTACCTGGAGCAACACAACTCTCACCACTTGGTAAAGGAGTGTTTTATAGGTGGCGGTTATAATTGAAAGGGTGAGCAGGTTCCGGCAGGGAGTGAGAAAACAGATGTTACACAGGCCATGGCGGCGCGGCAGTATGTGGTAACATGGCATGTGTGTGTGTGTGTGTGTGTGTGTGTGTGTGTGTGTAATATGGGAGTGTGTGTCTATGTGTGGGACTGCATCGTGGGCTGGTTGTAATTGTGGGATCTGGATTTATATGGAGTCATAATTACAGGCGCTCCAGTGCACATCGATACAGTAAAGTAAAAAAAATATATATATCAAAAAGGATGGGAGTGAAGAGAGTGTATGCGTGTGATTATTTTAAGCATTTGCCTGAGCTGTTTCAACTGAAATGGCTTTGTGGAAAATGAAAACACTTTAATTGGAGGGTTAGCTCTCGGTGTCATCCCGGCCCGGGCACACGGAGCACCTCCTTGTAGGCAACGTAACTTCCCTAATACGCCTTGTGTGGAGGGGTATCAAATGGGCCGCATATGGTAAAACAAAATGTTATCTGCTATTTGTGCAAAAAGACTAAATTGCCTGAGAGCATAGAGGCTGATGACAGCTAGAGGGAGAGGCGTTTCCAGAGGGAGATGAAGAGACGGACACAACGTTAGCTGGTGACATAACACCAGCTAACGTTGCAGTTAGCTGGTAACAGTCAAATGATAAATTACAGTGGAGTTCATGCGTTTTCAAATTTATTCCCAAAAATGGATTCCAAGATATGTAAAATCCTTATGTGAGCCTTGACCATGTTGAAGCAGGCCTCAGCAAAGTCCCCCTCTATGATGAACAGGAGGACCCCCCCCCCCACTGCAGCTTGAGTCCGTGCCAGCAGGGCCCCAGGCCTCCACATCTTGAGCCAGCCTAGCTACCCCACAGGCCGGTCGGAGTGAGAAAAATGTTTATTTTCCCTGCTAAATCTCACTAATACAAACACTGTGAATATTATTAGCGAGGGGGCTCGCGCTGAATCCTCTATGAGCCCCTAGTGTCCAGCCCAAAGCCGCCGTTGTGTTTGCCAGTGTGTTTAAGCACACACTTCCAGCCATGTGCTCATGAACCAACATATAGTTAAGGTTAAGTGCTTGTGTGTGCAGTCTCCCCCGCCCCCCCCTCACTCCTCACCACCACATCAGTACACAAATCTATCTCCCTCACTCCCTCCGCTGCATCAACACTAAAGCCTTTTTCCTCGGGTTGGCACACATTTATCTTGGCCACTGCTTTTGTCGTGGGAGCCTCAGCGTTTTCCCGCAAGCCACTCTGATATTTCTCTGCCCACCCACCCCTTACATACCCGCTCATATACAAACAGTGTTCTGAATGCCTCCCAATGTGAAATACCATGTGACTTTATTTATACTTACAGTAGTGGTGGTGTACCAAAGCTAATGCTAACCATGAAAAAAAAACAAGGCTCAACGCACGTGTGATTCAAGGAGATTTGAACCAACATTTTATTTTGTAAAAAAATGTATTTTTGTTGTTTTAGTCCAGTTTGCTCAACTCAGAATCCATGTCACTCTCATCAGATAACAGGAGATGATTAATGTGTGAAAAACACACCGCAGACTCCAACACCGGCTTACAGAGGCAGCCAAGCGCTCCAGCGAGGCCTTTACAGACGCTGGTAACGCCATGTTTGCAGAGCAGTCCTGTCCAATTCTGTGGGAGGACAAACCCAGCAAGCGGCTTATGGATCTTGAAACAGTAAGACTGCAATCAAACAACCATTCTGCTGCGTATGTTTGTGTTTTAACTGGGAACATGAAAAGAATTCCCCCAAAGTCTGGGGCGGTCTGTAGTTGTGGCACTTAAAACAACATCTTCCGCATATGATGAAGAGGAGAGAAATTCCTGTGTTTAAGTGTCTGACTTAAGGCAAACCCAACAGTAAATCCTAAAAATTCATAAGTGGGACCTGTGGCACTGACAACCCCCCCCCCCCCCCCCTGACACATGTGTCCGCAACTTTTCCACCAGCACACTTCAGCACAGCAGCACTCAGTGTTTCATGGCTCAACCGTAAGCCTCGCAATTCACTTATCCAGAGGATAAACAGGGGTAGGAGGGGGAGGCGGGTGAG
This sequence comes from Leptoclinus maculatus, assembly GCA_032191485.1. NCBI lineage: Eukaryota > Metazoa > Chordata > Actinopteri > Perciformes > Stichaeidae > Leptoclinus > Leptoclinus maculatus. Next base: position 1,845,421 of record JAVDOI010000034.1, on the reverse strand, counting down.
GAGCCATACTATGGGTTCACTGAGGGCTCCCAGTTTTTGCGGTGGGTCTGCTAAATATTAATGCATAAATTGATTTTTAATACGGGTTTTTATCTGCACTGCCTTCCAAAACTAACGCTGAGGGATGAAGCACATATTTGCCACCTCGGCCACTACTCCTCCTCCCACGCTCGGGCAGTAAATGAGGCCTTTGATTCAGGCCGAGGCTGCCCGCGATGACCATTAGCTGGCCGTCTTGGTCAATACGGGCCTTGTGTCTCGAGGCCGCAATGGAAGAGCCTCCAGGCTGGCAGAGTGGCCTAAACCTAACCACATCACTCCTAGCACGGTCCAACACTAAATAAAAGCTGCCGGGATGGTGGCAGCAAGTGTGGACGCTGCGTAGAGCGGAGGGAGGAGGGGGTTGCGGCTATTTGAGCAAACAGTCTCGCCAAACGAGTGCGGGCGAGGCAGGACAGCGGCGGTCACTGAGGTGGTTGGAGGTAGAGAAGAAAAAGGAGGACGACGGAGAGGTGGTCTACAGTTACTGAAAGGCCCCTAGTCCTTCCATTTCAGCACCGCTGAAAGTGATTGAGGTCATTTTAAACATTACTTGTCAAGCGGTCCCACATCGGAATCACTTCCTTTCCGCTCCGCTGTGTTTTCCTACCTGTGCGTGAGGATGCCTGCCTTTGCGGTGTCGTGCGTTAACCGTGTGACACTGTCGTGGTGAAAGCAGTGGGGCAGATTAGTTTTTTCTTTCTCTGGGTGGGTGGTTGGACGGGATGAAAGGAAGAGCGAGGGGCTCCTGGAGCCGGGCGGGCGTCGGTGCCAAGTGGAGTATTTGATTATCAGGCATCGAAAAGGCTGACTTTACGGACATATTTCCACTCTGTGTGCTTTCTGTTCCCCATTCATAAGGGCTGAAGGTTTATTGGATGCGTTTCGCTGCTGAGATCAAACGTCTGTTCTGGTGCCGGACCGTCATCTTGATAGAGGGCCGGGGTTCTCACCGGCAAAAGCGAACAGGCTGGCCTCTGTGAGCTTGTGTGCAAACACGTGTGAGCTTTTGCCCGCCTATTTGCCTGGCTGTTAAATGTTTTATGCACCACTGTGTGTGTATCAGCGCTAAACTGCCTCATCCCCGTCGTTCAGTGGACAACCGTGCAGCCCGCGAGGTTAATCTTAACCACCCGACAAAGAGAGAGCAGACGCAAAGGTCTCAGAGCAACACTCCTCCGCCGTACACGGACAAATTCTCCTCATGCTGCTCTTTTTTGCAGTTGCCCTGGATTTGTTTTGTAGGATGTTACTCAGTAGGAGCACACCTGAACCACCATCAGAATGAGAGACTCTTAGTGAACACGTGCTTTTACGAGCTCCTGGCCTTTGGGCTTTTAGTGTTTATGCACCCTCAACCCTCAACTAGCCGCGGCCCCCATGCTACGTGTAAGTCTAAAGAGCTACACTAGCTTTGATGTGGTGAACTCTTCCATGAAAACGCCTCAAGAGGAAGAATAAGAGGATGGTATCAACATGCCTGGTGCTGAGAACAAAGGGCAAGATGGATGTTAAGTCTGGCTGTTAACTCTTGTACCAGGGATGAAAGGCACGTGCTTTAGTATTACTGGGATGGCAGTTATTAAAGATAATTATTCATTTTTGACATGGAAATATCAAACTGACATATCATGTTGGTGATTCACTAAGTTTTCCAGTAAAGGTTCAGCATTTGTATGAGATGCATCATTATGAGACGTTCAGAGCAACTGAAGTAGTATGAAGAGCAAAAAAGTCCAATAAGGTTGGGAGGATGGGTCAAATATACACGGGACACTGATGTGATGTTTCACTGATGAAGTCATGCCACTTGATGTTATGTCACTGAGTCACATGAGGTTATGGCTGTAGCTTAATTGACGTAACAAGCGTACTGATTTTAAGCCAAACCATGATATTTTTTTTAACCCTAACCAAGTAGATTTGTGGCCTAAACCTAACCACAACCGTTTCACATCATTAAGCACGTTACAATGTTAACTGTGACTTACTACAATGTTAACCTTGTGTTACAACGTTAACTGTGACTTATTACAATGTTAACCTTGTGTTACAACGTTAACTGTGACTTATTACAATGTGTTACAATGTTAACTGTGACTTACTACAATGTCAACCTTGTGTTACAACGTTAACTGTGACTTATTACAATGTTAACCTTGTGTTACAACGTTAACTGTGACTTATTACAATGTCAACCTTGTGTTACAACGTTAACTGTGACTTATTACAATGTTAACCTTGTGTTACAACGTTAACTGTGACTTACTACAATGTTAACCTTGTGTTACAATGTTAACTGTGACTTATTACAATGTTAACCTTGTGTTACAATGTTAACTGTGACTTATTACAATGTTAACCTTGTGTTACAACGTTAACTGTGACTTATTACAATGTCAACCTTGTGTTACAATGTTAACTGTGACTTATTACAATGTCAACCTTGTGTTACAATGTTATCTGTGACTTATTACAATATTACCATGTGTTACAATGTTGCGACGTTTCACAACGTTAACCGTGACGTTTCACAATGTTAACCGTGTGTTACAGCGTTAACAGCCACTGCTACACAACATTAACACGTGCAAACCCTCTGCTTCAAGAAATTACGCAAAACGCTGCCCAGCAAATAAATGAAGAGTGGGGAGATCACATTGAACAGAGTCTCGTAGTAAAAAATCTTGTCAATTTCAGAAGTCGGAATCTCCCAGTGAAACCCAAATATGCTGCGTTTTATTGGGAGTAAAATGTGGGTTTCATAATAACTGTTTTGAACAGATTTCGAATTAGATAAACAAAATGTGTTACTAGATTAAGATATCATAAAATGACGTTGAAATCCAACAGTTTTATAATCTGATGTGCTATTAATGTATATAGTGTAATTCTCATTTTATGAATAGCAAATTGTAACTGTAGATATGCCGCTACACTGGACTGTACATTCATAAATTGCTTAGGTGCAGTATAACATTTGAAATCACAAGCTGTCGGTTTATCCTCACCATCCACAGGGCTGATGTATTCTGGCAGATGAGCTGCCGCTGCTGCAGCCGCCGCGGCTGCTGCTGCACTGCTCTGCATCAGCAGGTCTCCGTAAGGGCTTCGCTGGCTGGCACTGGCCATCAGGTGGTAGTACTCTGTGGGGTTGGCCCCTGGTGGTGGAGGAGGGAGACCAAAAAGGGCGCGTTCCTTCAGGTGTTCGTGGGTCACTGCAGCAGAAATGGGAGGAAGAAATAGAAGATGTAGGAGCACAGGTTTATTTTTTTTCTTCTTCTTGAAATAAAAAAAAATGTCTACTTGTCTTCATGGACAAGTGTATGCCGACTTGTAATTTTAGCATGTGTTATTATTTTTAAACATTCATCATCTCGTGAAAGAAATTTGACCATATCAAGAAAATAAAAACACAGATAATGGGATTGTATTAGATACAATACCGGCTGGTGCCACAGTGGTCATAACCCACAAAGTGATGCTGAACACATTTTGACAAGTCAAAGGGACTGAGCAAAAAACATTTAGATTGTCATTTTGCCATCCCCTTGACAGAATGACAAAACAGAGACAAGAACAGAAAAAGACTGCAAGAAGGACTGAACAGAGGAGACGAAGGATCTGCTTTACAGATTCGAGGATTCGTGCTTGCGTGCATGCCGCGGGGCATGAGCCTTTTGATAAAAGATGTCTGTCTTTGAGGCTCGCTGGGCTAAGGGAAAATATCTCTAGGGAGTAAAGGAAGTAGAGGGAGAGATGGAGCAGGGCGGAGGGGGGGGGGGGGGGGCTACGGAGGGAAGGAATACCACATTCCTGCACTTCTCTAAGTTGGACAGGCTGAAGTCATACACTGCAGGTGCAAACAGACGCACGCTCATCATGCAGAGGAAGCCTTAAATGCTGCTTGTGCAAAGGTAATATTGACGTAAAATGTGTTAACACCTGCTCCTACTAAAGCCGCGTTTAAAAGTGTCAGGAACTATAAGAGTGAGCGATGGATTGGTTTTCCTTTTTCCTGCATCTAACTGTGCCTGTGTCCCCCTTTCCTCCATTTCCTGCTCCCCCCCCCTAACCTCCCCCAGTAGTGTGAGAGGGGACAGGGGTGTGGGCCGATGGCAGATTAATATGCATGCTGGTGGAAACAGGGGGATGTGGGGGTTGGGATCACTGAGTGGGAGCCAAGTGGGATATTGGGGGAGCAAAACCACAGCCTCCCCCCCACCCTCTGACACATAATCGCGCATATAAACCAAAAAAATCTGGATCCATCAGAAGCTATTAGGCCATGGCTGTGGTAACAGTGCACAGGCAGTGTGTTTGTGCTCCGGCTGCAACGACCCGGGCATATACCTTTGGTTTGTCCGTGGCTGCCAGATCACGTTACCAACTCTGCAGAGTAGCATTTCAAGTCTGTGCGTGTGTGACCTCACTTATGGACACATGATGAGAGATAGCAGCTCCACCTCCACTGGTCCAAATTAAATCAGACAAAAGTAACACCGGTAAAAAGTTTATTATTAAAAGAAAAACACAACACCATGTTGTAGTGAAACAATACTGAGGCTGTGTCTGAATTCCCTCTCTTGCTCACTCATCAACTACCCCAAATATAAGAAACGCTGGGCAGTTTACACTATAGGAGAAGTACATTTACATTTTGGACTATGTAGGGCATACGTACATTTAATAAAATGGCAGCGCATTTACAGCTTAAGAGTCTGCAGGCATGCTAGTGGCTCTGTGGGGCTGCAGTGATGCTAACGTAAGTGACAATGCTAACATGCTAGTGTTTGGCAGGTATAATGTTTTCCATCTTCACAGATGGGAAAGCCATTAGTTTTTTGCAGGTGTATTGGCCAATTCTGGTAGAATAGATATCTGCACACTTAAATCTATGCAGAGAACACTTTATACATTTTATAAAATAAATCAAAATATGACAAGTTAAGGGGTAACCACACACGGGGCTAGCAGTTAGTGAACAGCACATAAAAGCGCAACAAAACAATCAAATTAACAATCATTATTGTACCTCTGCTTCATTAACAAAAGGTTGCTTGTACCTTAATTAATCACTGGTTTAGTGCTCCACCCAGCAAGCACGCTAGTTCACGCAAATCAAACGCAGAGTGGAACGGTTATAGTGGGACAGAGAGGCTGAGTGGACTGGTTAGTGGGACAGAGAGGCTGAGTGGACTGGTGATAGTGGGACAGAGAGGCTGAGTGGACTGGTGATAGTGGGACAGAGAGGCTGAGTGGACTGGTTATATTGGGACAGAGAGGCTGAGTGGACTGGTGATAGTGGGACAGAGAGGCTGAGTGGACTGGTTATATTGGGACAGAGAGGCTGAGTGGACTGGTGATAGTGGGACAGAGAGGCTGAGTGGACTGGTTATAGTGGGACAGAGAGGCTGAGTGGACTGGTTAGTGGGACAGAGAGGCTGAGTGGACTGGTGATAGTGGGACAGAGAGACTGAGTGGACTGGTGATAGTGGGACAGAGAGGCTGAGTGGACTGGTTATATTGGGACAGAGAGGCTGAGTGGACTGGTGATAGTGGGACAGAGAGGCTGAGTGGAATGGTTATAGTGGGACAGAGAGGCTGAGTGGACTGGTTATAGTGGGACAGTGAGACTGAGTGGACTGGTTATAGTGGGACAGAGAGGCTGAAAGGACTGGTTATAGTGGGACAGTGAGACTGAGTGGACTGGTTATAGTGGGACAGAGAGGCTGAGTGGACTGGTTATAGTGGGACAGTGAGACTGAAAGGACTGGTTATAGTGGGACAGTGAGACTGAGTGGACTGGTTATAGTGGGACAGAGAGGCTGAGTGGACTGGTTATAGTGGGACAGTGAGACTGAGTGGACTGGTTATAGTGGGACAGAGAGGCTGAGTGGACTGGTTATAGTGGGACAGAGAGACTGAGTGGACTGGTTATAGTGGGACAGAGAGACTGAGTGGACTGGTTATAGTGGGACAGAGAGGCTGAGTGGACAGGTTATAGTGGGACAGAGAGGCTAAGTGGACTGGTTATAGTGGGACAGAGAGACTGAGTGGACTGGTTATAGTGGGACAGAGAGGCTGAGTGGACAGGTTATAGTGGGACAGAGAGGCTGAGTGGACTGGTTATAGTGGGACAGTGAGACTGGGTGGACCGGTTATAGTGGGACAGAGAGACTGAGTGGACCGGTTATAGTGGGACAGAGAGGCTGAGTGGACCGGTTATAGTGGGACAGAGAGGCTGAGTGGACCGGTTGTAGTGGGACAGAGAGGCTGAGTGGACTGGTTGTAGTGGGACAGAGAGGCTGAGTGGACTGGTTGTAGTGGGACAGAGAGGCTGAGTGGACTGGTTATAGTGGGACAGAGATGCTGAGTGGACTGGTTGTAGTGGGACAGAGAGACTGAGTGGACTGGTTATAGTGGGACAGAGAGGCTGAGTGGACTGGTTATAGTGGGACAGAGAGGCTGAGTGGACTGGTTATAGTGGGACAGAGAGGCTGAGTGGACTGGTTATAGTGGGACATAGAGACTGAGTGGACTGGTTGTAGTGGGACAGAGAGGCTGAGTGGACTGGTTGTAGTGGGACAGAGAGGCTGAGTGGACTGGTTATAGTGGGACAGAGAGGCTGAGTGGACTGGTTATAGTGGGACAGAGAGGCTGAGTGGACTGGTTGTAGTGGGACAGAGAGGCTGAGTGGACTGGTTGTAGTGGGACAGAGAGACTGAGTGGACTGGTTGTAGTGGGACAGAGAGGCTGAAAGGACTGGTTATAGTGGGACAGAGAGGCTGAGTGGACAGGTTATAGTGGGACAGAGAGGCTAAGTGGACTGGTTATAGTGGGACAGAGAGACTGAGTGGACTGGTTATAGTGGGACAGAGAGGCTGAGTGGACAGGTTATAGTGGGACAGAGAGGCTAAGTGGACTGGTTATAGTGGGACAGAGAGACTGAGTGGACTGGTTATAGTGGGACAGAGAGGCTGAGTGGACAGGTTATAGTGGGACAGTGAGACTGGGTGGACTGGTTATAGTGGGACAGAGAGGCTGAGTGGACTGGTTATAGTGGGACAGAGAGGCTGAGTGGACTGGTTATAGTGGGACAGAGTGGCTGAGTGGACAGGTTATAGTGGGACAGAGAGGCTGAGTGGACTGGTTATAGTGGGACAGTGAGACTGGGTGGACTGGTTATAGTGGGACAGAGAGGCTGAGTGGACTGGTTATAGTGGGACAGAGAGGCTGAGTGGACTGGTTATAGTGGGACAGAGTGGCTGAGTGGACTGGTTATAGTGGGACAGAGAGGAAAGGACTGGTTATAGTGGGACAGAGAGGCTGAGTGGACTGGCTATAGTGGGACAGAGAGACTGAGTGGACTGGTTATAGTGGGACAGAGAGACTGAAAGGACTGGTTATAGTGGGTCAGAGAGACTGAGTGGACTGGTTATAGTGGGACAGAGAGACTGAGTGGACTGGTTATAGTGGGACAGAGAGGAAAGGACTGGTTATAGTGGGACAGAGAGGCTGAGTGGACTGGTTATAGTGGGACAGTGAGACTGAGTGGACTGGTTATAGTGGGACAGAGAGGCTGAGTGGACTGGTTATAGTGGGACAGAGAGACTGAGTGGACTGGTTATAGTGGGACAGAGAGGCTGAGTGGAATGGTTATAGTGGGACAGAGAGGCTGAGTGGAATGGTTATAGTGGGACAGAGAGGCTGAGTGGAATGGTTATAGTGGGACAGAGAGGCTGAGTGGACTGGTTATAGTGGGACAGAGAGGCTGAGTGGACTGGTTATAGTGGGACAGAGAGGCTGAGTGGACTGGTTGTAGTGGGACAGAGATGCTGAGTGGACTGGTTATAGTGGGACAGAGAGGCTGAGTGGACTGGTTATAGTGGGACAGAGAGGCTGAGTGGACTGGTTATAGTGGGACAGTGAGACTGAGTGGACTGGTTATAGTGGGACAGAGAGGCTGAGTGGACTGGTTATAGTGGGACAGAGAGGCTGAGTGGACTGGTTATAGTGGGACAGAGAGACTGAGTGGACTGGTTATAGTGGGAACAGTTATATAATTTTGCTTTGAAAATGAACGAGCAGAGAAGCTATGCCGGCTCTCCTTTGCTGTAATGTGTGTGTTTGTGGCTGCAGCGGAGTTCATGGTGTTATATTATTCAGCTCCCTGTTGTTGCCTATGTTTTTATCTGCTGTTGATTCTGTAAGAAGTGTCATTTATTGTATGACACTAAATATGACCTGTTGCACCCGCCGCGGTGTCCACAACTCTTTTTATTTATTACCCTGACGTTTACTCAGAGCACATTTTAACTGACCTACTTTGTATTTTCATTCAAGCACATTCTTTTTACTTTTACTTGAGTACAATATTCTAATACTCTTTCCACTTCTGAGTATACCTGGGACACCCAGGTATCCCTATCAGAGGGCTTCCACGTGCTCCACGGAGCTCCGTGGTTCCACAGACTTTATTTAGGGCTGTAGAGTGCCCTCCATTTGGAGCCATACCTCCCTGCCACTTTATCAGGGACAGCATCTCTTCCGCATTGCTTCTCTTGAAAAGCGAGCGAGGCATTACTTGCCAGCAGCGTGTGCCTGGTGATTTATTGGTGCTGGGTGCGGGCCTGTGGCTCCTCACTTCTCCGACCTGTTGTTTGAGCAAGGGTAGCGAGGACAGGTCTGTCATCGTGTGAACTCAATAGTGCAGGGGTGACGCATGGTTCTTCTTTTCTGTGCTAATTTCCATGGTTTCTCCTGTCCAGACATATATACATACCGAAAAGCATATCCCTGATATCACCAGCATGCACACACTTGCCAAAACACCATAACAAGCGTGTGCCTCACTACCTCATATCGGGGAGTGTATAGGGTGCAAGACTAATGATCACGTTGGTTAAATAATCAACCGTGTAAACTAAAGCGTGCATGCAATGAGCTGCATCCAAGCAGACACAGTTGGTTCATAGTGAACAGGATACATACATTGTGAACCTGCTCAACTCTAATCCCACCTATTTAATGTTAACTGGTCAAAGATTTTCCACATCACTTGTAGTTTATTCTTCACACTGTGTACATTGCATCCATCATAAGAACACTGAGGCGGAGTGTTTCCACCTTGCATGATGTTGATTGCAACCTAACAGCTATGAGAGTCTTTATGGATGGAACATGTGTGCCTGGGCATTGCAAGTTATTCACACATTAGCCATTTATACGAGCGAATGACTGCGTGTGAGTATTAGTATGTCTTTCTCACACTCTGTTCCAGCGCTTGCCATTGGTAAGTAAATTGACTTAGTCCATAAGTGTGTGTAAATACATTGATGTGTACAATCTACAGCTGCAGTTTGTGTTTGTGAAGCCATCCATAGTAGGTGTACACATGTAATGTAGAGCGAAGAGCTAAAATACAAAGAGTTAAAACCCAGAGATGAGGAGTTGTCGAATTTATCTCAAGCCCTGTGCCACTTTGTGTTCCTCATGTGTGATACTGCTAGTGGTCGAGGTCGTTACACAGCAGTGTGATGGTTCTTATTTTCCTGTGGTAATAGCAACATCTTATTGTAGATGTCAGATCGATATCATAGTCTACATCTTGGTGGTACATGGGGTGAATCTCACCTTCAGCAGGGCTCAGTCCTCGGGCCGCTGAGATCATGGAGAGGGTGGGGCTGCCGTGCACCGAGCGAAGGTAGTGCTCCATGTGGGGGCTGACGTAAGGGTGTGGAGGGCTGAATGGTGACTCAACCATCCCAGGCATCCCGTGGGGAGATAGACGGATCAGGGAAATGTCTGAGATGACCGGACTTCCCGTCAGTCCTGGAGGTCTACAAAGAGGAATTCAAAATTAGACCAATCTAAATAAATGATACAAAGAAAGAAGGTGTGGAGGCAGGAAGGGATAGAGGAGGAGGGTCATAGGTAAATAGGAAGACAAAAAGCACATAGTGGGAGATGGAGGGGGGAAAGACCTTGTACTAATGTGATTACTTGTATTGTGCTCCGTTATCATTGTGAGTGATCTTCATTGGTATGTTCATAGACAGGCCTTAACTTCTGTTATTCCACCAAAGTGTCTGCAGTCTCAATCCACTTACACCCTTTCCCCTTCCCAGTCCCACAGCTAATACATAATAATCCCCTCTTGTTCGCCTTCTCATATTAAGCCCTAGAGCTACAGACAAGTCGAGACCAAGGGCTTTCCACTGCAAGGCTCCCAGGAAGCGTATTCTTTATCTGTTTGGGTGGGCAAAACTACAGGGTCTCTTACATCAGCTAATACACAGTGTCTGATAAGAGAGTGCAACTGGATGCTCAAAACCTTGAGTAGCTGCCAATAGCCACCTTTAGCAAGAAAAGTCAGAAGCTGTCAGCCTGTCGGTCACAACAGGCTGTACAGTACATTTGTCATCTCTGACAGGTACTTGGCGGCTCTGCCTTCAGAAACACAGACAAGTGGGTGTTGTAGTTCTCAACAGCCCCGAGGGGCTGAACTGTAGATAAAAATGTCGGCTGGCCGCTGGCAGTGGCACAACCCTTTGAAGGGGCATTAGTACTTATGTCGAACCTAGTGTGCTTCAGCTCTGATAAGAGGCCCGCCACTCCACCAGTGTGTGGTAAGAACACCTGGTAGTATTCAACCCTCAAGGATGACTAACTATCAAGCTGGGGGGGAAGACGACTAATAGATGAAAAGGCTGAATGACTGGTTACATTGCTGCTTTAACAGTAACTAATAAATTGTCAATCGACACTGTTGTAGAGATTCAAATTGAAGTGGACTTTTAGAAACTGCTCTATGGTTGAACAGACCAGTAGATTACAGCTTTACCTGGCTTACAAGTTAACTCCATCCAGGAGAAAGAAGGCATACCCAGAAGACAACAAATAAGTACTTACCCCCCCCCCCCCCCCATAAGCCATTGTCTTCCTGAAAAATGTATGTGGCAACAAAACAAGTATTTTAACCCTAATGGAGGTATGGTAACTATACAGTAAGTTATCATGTGTCAAAGATCACACACTACTTACTCCACTTCAATCCGCCTCATAACCGGCCATCCCGTTCCCAACTCGGCGAATACTGATGCTCGGCCAGTGGCCCACGGCGTCTGATGCCGACACACTAGAGCGCCCTTAGGCGTCTACATAGACACAATGGGGGCTTTCAACTAACTCAAATGTAAACCAATCGTAGTCATTATTAGACATTCAGAGCAAATGACATAGTATGAGGAGGGAGAAAGTCAGAGTAAGGTGGTAGGGAGGGAAGGTTAGCTGGGTTTAAACAAACACAACGTTCACTTTCTGTACTTTACTAACACCAGTCACGTAACAAACATACTTATTTGAACCCAAACCACTATCTTTTCATAAGCCTAACCAAGTAGTTTTGTTGCAAAAGTAAACCTAAAAACTAAGTAAACCTACATTTAAAGTAGAATCTGTATGTTTCCTTTGAACACGATCATTTTGAAAAGACACTATGCATGCAAAGCCATCTAAAACTGACACTAGAGGTCTCAGTCTGAAGCTGAGAGCCACTGACTAAGCCGAGCAGGAGCGATTCATTTGTAGAAAATGTGACCACAGTGACACACTCATACAAGAACACAACGAAAGCAAAACAACAGAATAGCTGTCTTTATGAGGGCCGAAGAACAAATTCTGTTTAATCTGACAGTAAAGCAGCCTGATGGCTGCGGTGAACACATGAGTGTTTATATGTGTGGTTTCAACTCTTGGCAGCAACAACTGCATGTGTAAGAGAAGGGTGTAAGGAAGGGTTCATCTAAAAGTGTGCCCGGACCACTCAGCTGGTAACATGATTCAGTAGTGTGTTTCAATTAAATATGGAGATTAGTAATGTTTTGTATCTCTCTGTGGACCGACATGCCTTAAGGCCAGTAAATAGTAAAGTTGGTCATCATTCTGGAGAAGCTTAAATATCTTATTGTACATCCGAAAATAATTGGTGAGGGGTGTCAAATCATTTGATTCTGATGAGTGTGACTGGTTCAGGTTGCAGTTATATGTCTGTGGCTATGAAAGGGGGGCCTCAGACCTAGCATGCATGCTTGGCAGAACCCCCCTCCCCTTCAGAGTTACCCTGCTCAGTCTCTCATTCACTGTCTCTGTGCGGATGCCAGCCTGCACCCGGGCCCAGCCCTGCCCCGACTCAGGCCGAGCCAACCAACCCAGAGCCTCGGCCCTCGCTCCATTTCCAGTAAGCGCCTGCAGACTGCCGGCCTTGTCCGAGGGCCAACTTTCTGCCGTCAGGCCCAGTCTTCCCCTACAAACAACCATAAAGAGCCCTCTGTTCTGGGCGGGAGGGGAGAAGTGAGAAGAAACAGACGCTCCATACACAAAAACATGCTTCCTTCGGTCCGCCCCGATGCAGCATACAGGGAGCTTGGCAGTGCCGCCTCAGATTAGTGGCTGGGTGCTTCACTGAAGGACTACCTGGGTAAACTGGCACTGTTGCTGGCTTTCTTTCTTATCAGTCTGGGTGACTCAAGGGTCATCAAAGTAATCACACACTGGGATTCCCACGATTTAGCTAACGTCTAAAGCTATAATGCAATATCGTCTAATATGTTTCTAGAATGGATAGAACTTCAGAAAAGGCTCCCTAATTAACACACTTCATCAATTACCTCCATCTCTAAACGAAGCAAACAAACATTGGGCCTCATGCAGCGATATCGGACACATATACTAATCTGCTCTTGTTTTTGTTCGTATCCACAAATGTTGTTATTTTGTCAGTACGCATTGATATCTGGGATTCATCAAAGGTTTTCTTATTCTTGCTCAATCGACATTTTTTTGTCGAGAGCACTCTAACCAATCTTATTTTCACAAGTTTTTAAATTTAAGTAACATAAAAAAAAAAACTTGCATGAATATGGTTTAGTAAAATGTTGATTATTTTATGTTTTAGAGTAAATATAATGATTAGGTTGTTAAATAAATACTATTTGTCCACTAAGACTATATAAACTCTTGGATGACGTGTTCACTTTGTTTAAATATATCTAACTGAACCTCAATTTCACTGTGCTGAAGTTCTTCTTCTTATGCACTGTTTTTTGGGGGCATCTCTTCAATTCTTGGCCATGTGCCAGAGTATTTGCACACGGCACAACACCTGACCCTACATATTGTTTAGTGGGCGTTAGCTATGCTAATAATAAACAATCTGCCCCGCCCCTCCAATTGATGATGCAGTGGGATTCATCATTCAGCACACCTGGTAACAGGTTGGGTTCTCTCCACTGGTTCCTACTGAAGGTGTACTTCTTTAATAACTGGTCACAAATGTATAGTTACATTTTTCATTTAATCCACATTTGGTGCTCTGATGAGTGATTTGGTGTATGTGGGACTGTTCATTGTAATGAAGGAACATGTGAAATAGAGCAACAGTGTGGCTCAATGACGCATTTCAACAACAATATGGAGCTCTATGGCACTGATGAATCGAGCCGTGGCTCCGTACGTTAGTATGGTCTGATGATACGAGCCTCCCCATACTGTGATATGAGAATCCTCAGCGTGTTTGCTAAAAGTAAAAATATAATCAGAAGTGTGAAAATGAATACATTTCGTATCCATTAGAATCAACACGCCCCCTCTCCATGCTCCACCTACCAAAACCATTTTGCAACATTTGACTTCAAACCTGCATCCGCCAACAATAGTTATTTGTTTTAGCCGATAGCAAACCAGCGTGTCCACACACATCACTCCAGCTGCAGTAAATCCCTCAAACGACCAAGAGTGTGTATGAAGGCTTGATAATAAGGTGAAATTTACTGCTGTTGCCTGTCAGGAGGCTGCAAATGATAGTCCCGTCTGGCAGGTACCATTATTGAAGCCTTGTTGATCCACCCTTTTTCTGACAAGATGTTACTTGAAGTCAGTGTGTTTTTCGAGAGGCGTCAGTCACAGTGGCTGAATGCGAAGCTCTTTGAGGGCCTCAGAGCCCTGGGAGAGCCCTGTCTCTTAATAAGTGGCTGCCATTTAAAGGAACGTCCACCATACCTGAACACGATGGGTGGCAGGCCTGGTGGGAACGCACTCTAATCTAAATTCTTCATCGCTGCAAACAAACAAAAGTAGCAGGAATCCGTCCTCGTAGAGGACGACACTTGAGGAGGGCCAGGGAGAGATAGAGGGATAGGGAGCCAATGTGAGTCAGCAGATGACATGCTTTCGACTAGGTAATTGCTATTTGTCTCTGTGTTCTGTGATTCCATGCTCTCTGTTGTTCCATTGTTAAAACTCTGCTGTGAGAAGAAGGGAATTGGACATGGTGCAGCTTGTAGAGCACATGAGTAACCCTGCGAGTAAGTACATACCAGAGTGCACGTGTGAAGTGAAGTGTGGCTTTTTGGAACAGGCAGAATACCTTTTGCCTTCGGACAGGGTCGACTAACTCTTCATACGAACGGGTTACTGGTGGTTATAACTGGTATTTTTGCAACGGTAAATTGAACCAATCTAGTTTCACTATAGTGTGAAAGTTTGAATGGGCCAACCTAACTTAGGAGGTCAGTTACCTGAACCTATCAAAGTAGTTTTGAAATGTAATCTGTTCTATTCCCCCACTTTACCACGACTTTAAAACTGAAAATACTTTCCCTCAAAACGTACTTGAGAGTGCAGTTTACTTGTGTCGGAGACAGGGTTGTTCTGCAAGTGATGCCTTTGAACTGCCACACGATGCTTCCCATGCAACCTGTTTTCAAGGTGAGGTGTTAAAGCCACACTTTCAACTTCAAGTTCCCTTTCTGTCTGCCCGCCTGCCTCCCTGCCCTCCTAGCTGACCAACAAGTTAGAATTTGCCTCTCTGGCATTTTCCCTACTGGCTCGGGGTGGGATGAATTATGATGTGACACACTCCCTTCTGTACTTCTGGGCAGCCGAGGCGAACAAGATAAATCACCACGCCGGCCCACAGGGGACATGCTAAGATCCTGCCTTAGTTGTTTTTGGGGCCCTGATCAGGATGCTGAGGATTTGGACACAACTTGATACTGTATTTCCTAAGAAGAGAGGACTGTGCACAAAGGAGGGGCCCAGTAGAACTATGTCAGACGATGGGATAATACAGAGGGGTAATTATCCATTATTCGGCCCCGTTACTGTCACATACCATTTAGTCTTTATTGAGTGCGGAAAAAATGACGGTGAGACCGCGTGATAAGCCGTGGAAATTTCAGGCTATTGATTTGCAGCTTCCCAGCCTTTTGATTGACGGGTCCCTCGTCTTTCCAGCAGCACATTCCTGGCTGTAACTCAGGGGAGCATCCGAATTCAAACAGCCGTGACGATGAGCCAGGGCTGGAGCCAACCAGCAACAACGTAACATAACCATACGTCTGTCACAACCACTGACAATCTGTCTCCCTCCCTTTACTTGCTCATCTCCCCCCCCCCTCCATGTTAACCAAACCAAAACAAAGAAGGGAAAAAACAACACAGGCCCGAAATGGCTGATCTGTAAACTGTATTTAATCAACACATTCCGCGCTGTGGGCCTTGAGCAGGCTAATTGCCTGGCGAGTTGGACCACATCTGTTTGTGTACAGGGGCGGTGCGGTACAGGCCGCAGCCCTGCCACACTAAAACCTTGGGAATATTTCAACTTTTGCAGTGCTGCAATTTGTCCCCCCGACTGCTTCCCAAAAAGCATAAATACGGGCTGTGGAATGAGCGGGGGATCTGCTTTTTTCATCCGTTGCGTTGTCGTTGAGGTTCCGGGAAGGGAAGGCCGGATTTCGGATCGCTAATTACCCGGTCAAACATACTGGCACGGTGGCTGGCTTTCCTGGCTTGTGGGTTCGTGCAGAAGATGCCCCGACTACAAAATATGCAGTAAACAAGCACACAAGAGCTGTCGCTACTGTAAGTTCATGTTCTACTGTCATCCCACGAGAGGCTCTTCCTAACATGTTCCAGAGACATTGCATGTGTTTCCTCTCTAACGGCTGCTAAGTCTGTGAAAGGCAGTGGGACCACAGCTCCAAGGTTGCTACTTTTAAATCCTGTATGAAATACAGCAAGATGTTTTATATACGGACACTGTAACCTTCAGTAATACATTTGTCCAAAAAAACACCTCAATTAAAACATACCAGCAGCCTCATGACGGAGGAATATTGCATGATCTAAAAAAGACAATATTTCTGGTTCTGCTGCATTTCATTTTCTTTAAACTGTCCAAAGTGACTCAGACTATGTTACAGGAGTGCAATGCTACATTTTTACTTTGTAATACTTTGTATTTCAGATAAATGACACAGCAAATGTTGATGAGAAAGCTAAGAGATAGTCACATGTTGCACTCAAAGCTGCTGTACACATGGGGTACGAGCATTGGCCTTCTGAGTCACGTCACTACCCGGTCTATTCCTTAGCACTGTCAGCCGGGGAGCAAAGCAGTGAGTGCTGCAGCATCTGCACCATGACAGCTGTGACACTGTGACCCGCAGCCCTCATTATGTTACATGCAAAGAGTGATGAAGAGCGCTCCGTATGGAGTTAGCGCGATCCCTCAGACAGGAAGTGCAACCCTGACACACAGCAACCAGCCGCCGACAAAACGCTGCCACCAAGCGCCCCGCGCCGACACCCTGCTCCATTTCGCCGGGACAACGGTAATTAGGTGAATTTGGCGCAGTGGAAAAGACAGCTAGATCAAGGTCTTGATGAATTAGTGGGAGCACTCTGTCAGAGTCCCATCACATTAATCAAAACAAAACCGGGTGCGCAGCCACACTGTTCCCTCCTCCCATCTCCTCGCTTTGCAGGTGATGAATAGCTCTGCAGACACTGTGTATCACCTGATCTCGCTGAATTTAAATGTAACAGCACAGTTCTCACAAGACCTCCATTGATCTTACTCCTGGGTTCCCTTCCTGGATTTCGAATATCTTAGATAAGCATAAGGAGGCCTGGCAATGTTAGGAAGAACAGACTTTTATGGTAATACAGTCAGAAAATAAATTGCTGTTTCTTTGTAGGTCAGGTTAGGATACAAGTTTCAAATCCAAGCACACAACCGGACTATTTATGCTTACCAATAAACTCTGACTTTATGTTCTGAAATGGAATGATTTTTAGAAATTATAGAGAGACTGTTGCTCGGAAACACTACCGCCTTTGTCCACAGGGACCGCCAAAATCAAGGGAAAGTGGAATCCTCGCTGTAGCTTTAAGTGAAACATACTTGTACATGTACTTCTTCCAACAATGTCTTTCACTGGACGTTATCTCAACTCAGCTTTTGTCCTAGAGAGTGCTAGAATTCCCACAACGTGACATTTTAGGAGAGGAGATAGCGGACATGTCAACAGTCTATTGTGCTAATGTGGCTCGTCTCCCTCTTGCTCTGTGTATCGTGTCTGGCTTTGGTGTATTTGAACTTGGCTCTGTCAATGAAGCTCAGAAGCAGTTTTTAGTTCCAGCTCGGGTGCTGACAAATAGGAGGGAGGAATAGGAACTGCTTCTCAGACATTATCTACCTGTAAAAACGTTTGACGTGGATGTATGTAAGTGAGTCCTATGACTCTTTTGTTGGTCAGTATGAATGATATGTACAATGTGTTCAATTTACTGACAGATTATCTTCTGACTTTAGTATTGATGAATTACTAAACAGGGCCGACGGCCGTGAAATTAATTATTTTGTGTCATTAATCTGTGAACATACAGTTGGAAAGGTTAGAAAATCATTACATTGTCTTACAGTGTCATGTGAATCAACTTGCCTCAACTCTTCATTAAAACTGTATGATATTAACACGAAGTGAAGTATTCAAACCAAGGACTCCATTCCATCAAAAGGAAATATTCTAGACGTCACGTTCATCATTTAATGCACATTTCCCTAAAGGTCAGGATGGCATGTTTGGAAACTTTTGGATCTCCACTAAACTTTGAAATAAACTTTGGTGGATTTGAATGTTTGGTTCCACAGAAGGATTCGAACAGGCTTTATCAGCCTCATAGACACGGGTAAGAAGGGACCTGCTACACCTACAGTAGTTTCAGACGGCTGTTATCATCTCTTCACTCGGTTGACCACCGTAACGTTTTATAACATAAAGTTTGGTAACGTAACGTAACATAGAGAACTTTTGTGTGTCACATTACAAACAGTAGGTGCAGTGTGCTCCGTCTAAAGCATTACTATAATACTGATAACGAGCATTCAATCAGCTGATATTTGGAATGGGTGCAACGAGCGGCCCACCGGTGGGTCACTGTTTGTTATGGAAGATACACTGTGGATGTCTCCACCATTATTCATTTCACAAGGACTGCCGACATCTAAATGGTACTTACCCATGCATGGCGTGGAGTGGGTGTGGCTCGTAATGGTATCGCCCTTCGTGGTGTCTCATGTCGATCGGGATGGGCGTGTGAAACGTGGGGAAGAGGTGGTGAGGACCTGTGAGCGACAGGAAGACAGAAAACGGTCCCGCGTCACAAAACAACTAAATACAGTGAAACAAATGCAGCGGATGATAAATGAAGTTAAATAAGAGGAGTAGTACTGGTATAACATAGAACAAGAAATATTAAGGCTGATGTACAGTTCCTGACTCATGCCTGCAACGCAGCGTGAGATGCAACTGTACCCGTTTACAGTTCCTGTAATCCAGCAGTAATTGAAACCTTCTCCACTGTCTGTGGCTTTTGCCCCGAGAAGCGTTCATTAATGGCCCTCTCTATCCAATGAGACCAAAGCAGGGTTTACACAACAATGAATGTGTTTTTATGTGTCAGACAAAGAATGCACGCATCCACCATTTCCTGCCATAAATGGTCTGATGGCTCGAGGGAAGTCTCATTAGGATAACACAGCCGATCTTCATTAATTACTGCGATTACAACGGCTGAGTAGGAAACTTTATTGTCTTGATTGAAGGAGGAGGAGGAGAGCTCTAATCATAGACAAACGCCTACTAATACTCTCCAGTTACATATGTTAAAGTTCCACATGTTTGATGCAGGAAAAAAAGGGAAAAAACACACAGTGTGTGTGTGTGTGTGTGTGTGTGTGTGTGTGTGTGTGTGTGTGTGTGTGTGTGTGTGTGTGCGCACCGTGGAGGGACAGAGACAGAGCATAGTGCTACGCAGCTCCCTTGAGATGATCCCTGGTTGCTATTAGGATTCTTTGGCTGTACGGTTCAGTAAACCTGGGATTGACCTGGGAGCAGAGACCACCGGGGTTAAAGGGCAAAGCTCAGTGAGAGCAGATCATTATCTGTACCGGAGAGGACCACTGGGACCGGGAATGGGTGCTTCTTCTCACACCAATGTGATGCCAATGTGCCACGAGCAAACATATTGAGGATGTTTAATAAGTCCAAAGGACATGCTGCCAGAATTAAAAGACATTCAGCTAAATTCACATTACTCACTATTCTTGTTCTTCTAGTTCAATGTTCTTATTATCACTTAGTTTTTTCAATTGCAGTAACGCTGCTGACAATGAAACCCCAAACTTCCTGCTTATTTTTCACATTAAAAGTCTGCCAGGAATAGAACACATTATAGCCATTCAGCCCCTGGAGGGCTTTTAATGTGAAACATCTGTGCAGGAAGAAAGGTGTTTCATTAATGGTATGGGATTGATTGAGGGTAAAGAAAAATAGAAAAGTGGAAGTGAATGGAAACAATTAAGGAATAAAAAAAAGTAATACTGTTAAAAATGTGGAGAGGTCAGTACGAGTATATGCAGAGACCTTAACCTTATCAAGACAACAGTTAAATATGCTTTATATTAATGGAAAAGAGGAGAAACGTGATCCAAAGACCTCTCTAATATAAGCTTGTTCAAAATAAATACCTGCTTCTCAGATATTGATTTTTGTCTTCATCTGCTTGCTGTTTTACTGCATGAAAATTCATTTTTTTTTGGACACATGGAATTTGCATGTAAAGCTCAGTGTTTTCACGTCCAAGCGATTATAACATCCTGTGGCTTTTCTTGTCACGGTCTGCGTATTCTAAACACCTCCCTGCTTGAGCTGTGCCTAAGGGGTCCCAAGACAAGGTGCAACAGGACTCTGTGCCTCCAGGCTATGGCACAACGCTTAATGTTGTTTTTAGGTGATGCCAATTACAAAGACAGACATTACTGCTACTTAAACCCCGATTGAGCCTTTTGTTACTGTGACTGAGGTAGTCATCATGACGTTGTACCGTCTTGTTCTTTGTTAATTCTGATGGGATTACACACTGGGAGAGGAGATTCCCCGAGGGCAGCCCTGCACCGTGAAACATTTGACTGGTGTGGAATTTGTTGAGGAACAAGCATTACCCAACAATGATTGTTTTTTTCTTTTGGAA